>CAUYSK010000288.1:0-60879 GCA_963575035.1 Avahi laniger | reverse complement strand
GGGGCATTCAGACCATGAATGTTGAGTGATAGAATTGATATGTGGCATGCTATTCTCTTTGTCATGTTGGATAGGACCTTATAACTTTGTTTTCCTTCTTGTTCTATTGTTTTATATGAGCTGCAAGGTTTAGCTTTTGGGTGATTTTACACTGGTGGGTATCTATTGTGCTGATTCATATAGAATGCAGTTCTGAGTATTTCTTGCAGGGCAGTTGTGGGTGTCTCACATTCCCTCGGTGTTTGCATGTTTGGAAAAGTATTTATTTCTCATTCCTAAAGGAAACTTAGTTTTGCAGGATACAAATTCTAGGCTGGCAGTTGTTCTGTTTAAGAAGACTGAAGATGGGGCCCTAATCCCTTCTGGCTTTTAAGATCTCTGCTGAGAAGTCTGTAGTTAGCCTGATGGGTTTTCCTTTGTAAGTTACTTTATGTTTTCACCTCATGGCTCACAGGAGTTCTTCCTTCATGTTGACTTTGGCCATTCTGATGACTGTGTGTCTTGGTTATTGCCTCTTTGCAATAGTCCCCGTTCAGGGGATGGAAAATTTCCGGAGATGTGTGGAAAGGATAAACAAAACCCCTGCCTACCCTTTCTGCTGGGCTCTAAGCCTCTCTGGATTTCATCTCTGCCAATGTCTTGTTTCCTCTTGTTCTGCTCCACAACTTCTTCCCATGAATTCTTTGATAGGTTCTTTTACTTTTCCCTCAGAATTTCAGAATTGCTCTTGATCTATTTTTTTTTTTTTAAATCTAAAACTTTTCCTTCTTTCTAAGAGGATCTGGAAGCTGATGTCTCTGGTCAGCCATTTTCTTTCTTCAACATTTTTTAAATGTCTGCTATTTTCAGGTGCAAAAAAAGTATCTAAATCCCAAAAGCACCAGTGATTAAATTATTCCAATAGATATTATACAGCACCTCTGTTTGAAATGAAATATTTTCCAAGTGATATATGTTTATCATCAAAATTTATATGAAATATATCCACATCTTCCCATTTCTACTACTGCTACCCTAGACCAAAGTACAGTGTCTCCAACAGAGCCTGATAATTTGTCTTTTTTTTTTTTTTTTTTTTTTTGAGACAGAGTCTCACTGTGTTGCCCGGGCTAGAGTGCCGTGGCATCAGCCTAGCTCACAGCAACCTCAAACTCCTGGGCTCAAGCGATACTCCTGCCTCAGCCTCCTGAGTAGCTGGGACTACAGGCATGCACCACCATGCCCGGATAATTTTTTCTATATATTTTTAGTTGTCCAATTAATTTCTTTCTAATTTTAGTAGAGACAGGGCCTCACTCCTGCTCAGGCTGATTTCGAACTCCTAAGCTCAAACAATCCACCCGCCTCGGCCCCCCAGAGAGCTAGGATTACAGGCATGACCAATTTGTCTTTTTATTAGTCTTTTGCAGCCTTCTCCTTCCCTGCCCATCTAGTCCTACAATCTTAAGTGCATTTTCTGTAAAGCAGTCAGAGCAGTAAACATAAAATTTAATTCTGGTCATGTCACTCATCTACCTAAAACCATTCATTGCCTTTCTATTGTACATATTTTGTACTTACAAAACCCATAACAGTTTTCTAGAGTCAAACTCTCTTAATTGGGACCCTATGAACTTTTTAAAGTCAGAAACTTTTATTTGGTTAGTCATCCTCATGCAGACTAGTATACTCTCATTTATTTTAGATACTCAGCCCTCGTGGATTGATTGCATTCAGCTAAGACAAAAATATTTCCTGTGGATCGGACAGTATGAAGCCATCAATGGTCTTGACATAATCAACAAGAAGGGGGAATGTTTTAATAATGACTTTGATGATAGACCCTGTAGTATGCTATTTGGAATGATGCATATCAAGAAGGGAGATTATTAATGCCAGAGAGTTGAAATAACCAGCAAATGAAACCCTTTGATTATGAAGATTTGACCTAAGTGAATTAGCTAGAACTTATCATGTGCTCAATAATGGTAATTCATAATCTTATTATCATAAAGAATAAATAATATTGTAGTAGGTTTAAAATTAATGTTGTTTATTATATAATGGAACATAGCTTAAGTTGTGTTTTGATTACCCAAATCATAATAAAATAAATGTGACCATTGGTTTTCCAGTCTCACTAGTTAAGAAATAAAATAACAGCCATAAAATAGTATTCACTAATACTCTCCCTTCCTCTCTATTCAAAATCTGATCTGCCTCATGGTTCTCCTAAATTGTTCTAGTAATCACAAAGGGATGCTTTATGAGAGATCTGAGGAGTAACTAATTGCCTTGAATACCAGATGGCATCTATTTTTCTTTTGTGTTGCTTCAGGGATGTCTCTAATCATCACTATCTCCAAAAGGGGGAGCTGTGTGACCAGGTTGCTACCTACACAGAGCACCGCTAATACCACGGTAGCACTAATCAACAGTGTTAATCTTTGGTTGTGATACCTAGCATTGAAGGCAATGAGGCATCACAGCTGGTACCCTTGCCATTGTCAACTACCACCACAATTGCTGCATCCATCAATCCTAATCCTGCCACCACATCTGCCAAGCCTTCTGCGATAACCCCGGTGATATTCCCAATGTGCCTTGCTCTCAGTGTCCCAGGAGTTCTATAGAGCAGCACTCACTTAGCTTTTATTTGCCCCTTAATTATCACCTTCTCACTCTAATAATCTATTGAGTTCAATGATGCTAGAGTGAGGGATATTGTGCTATTCTCAAGATCACCTAGACTTTAATGCTCACCTTCCTTCACTTAATTTTACTCATTCTTTCTTTGATTTTGGTTTTGTTTGGGGGATAGGGAGAGAGTCTTAGTTTGTTATATAAATGAGTTTGTTTCTAGACTAAACTATTCATAGCAGGATTTTTTTACCATGGACACAAATTGGGGCCCTGACATACTAATTCATTTTGCAAAATCATTAGATTATAACATTTGACTTCTTGGTTTTCAGATATGTTCTGTATCATACCTGGGCAAAAATGCAGTGAATCATTAAGACATAATTTAGAGAGAGAAAGAAGAGGAATGGGAGGATTCAGCAACTCTTTCCTTGAACAAATTTAACACATCAATAATTTAATTTATAAAAGTTACCCAGAGTCTAAGTCTAGTTCTAAAAGACTCCATGGAATACTAAAGCTTCCCCAAAATCTAACGCTGGGAATCCATTTAAAAGTCAGATATATCCTACCTCACATTACCCAGCTTATTCAATTTTAAAGCATTTTGTTAGATCTTCTTTAAAGTCATGCCAGATTGTTAATACAGGCAATAGTAATCACAGATAATCAAATTCTTACTACCTCAAAGACATTGCTTTGCATGTCAGTTGGCCCCACAGCATCCAAAGATCCCAGATGCTGCTGGTGATGGTGATAATGGTATCCCACGTGGCACATATTATGAGTTTAATATTTATTTCAAGAATATGTTAATAAATGAATGATAACCACTTACATTTTTACATAATAGAGTGCTACAAAACATTTTATCATCTGTTACTTGATTTGATTCATAAGACAATCATATGAGGTGAGTAAGGTTTATCGCTTCCGGTTTACTGATGAAACCTAGAGTGATTAAAGGATTTGCCCAGTAGTCAACAGCTAATAAATTAATTAATAGCATGATCTTCTTCCTCTACATCTTTTCCTTGTCCTTTTAAAAATTCTTTTCCAAAGTGGCTTCTGTCCTTTTTATTATTTAAATATATATACACACATATATAAATATATATTAAATATATATAAAGATAATTGTATATAGTTATACATAGATATATTTATTAATTATATGTATTTATAGATATCTTTATAGTTGCATACATAAATAAATATATATATATAAAGATAACTTTATAAAAGCTTTACCATTGGGTTTTGATGATCCATCCCTGTCAATTCTGACTTAAAGCTCTTCTCATAGGATTACCCAGACTTTTCTCAAAATTTACTTCCCCTTCAGAAACCAGTCAAATAAAATGAATCCGATTTCTTTTCTAAGAGGTTTTACCTCAGTGCTTGGATTGGCAAATATCAACTATGCTACTTTAATAAGTACCACTCTCGACAAGCCAATTCTTCTTAAACTCATGTTTAATGTCAATAAGTTGTTTCAATAGATGAGTTTTTACTGCATTAAGAAAGAGCAGAGGGTAATAACTCAATTCATCCAAGGCTATTATGATAGAGGGGTTAAATCTTTTTTAATTTTTCACCCACAGAAAACCAAATACTCCTAACCCATATGATACAATTTTGCCAATATGTCACTGGCAGGAATACTTTTTAATCTCCACCTGAATTACAGGAAGAAAAATGATGGTTTTCTTAAAATATCAGTCAGCAAAAATAAAAATTTATTTGATGCTTCAAGTCAAAGATTAGATTTACTAAACAATTTAAGGAATGCGCTATCCTTGCTATTTAAATTTTATTCTAATGAATAGTAATTGGATTTACCTGAGATTTGGTTAAAGTGCAGAATCTCAGGTCTCACAATTAGATCATTCCTGTTAGACTGTCCCATCCTTTCCCCAGAGCTAGTGATTCAGCAGCAAGTCTAGATTGCTGTCCAAGAGCTTACATATCTATTAAGGTTACCAGTGTTGTAGATGCTGCCAATCCAAAAAGGACATGGAGTGTAACAGTAGTCATCCCTACAAAAGACAACATTGAGTTGACTTAAAGCTAAGAAAATAACTACAGTCATGGGTTGCTTAATAAGGGGGACATGGTCTGAAAAATGCATCATTGGGCAATGTCATCATTTTGTGAACATCATAGAGTGGACTTGCATAAACCTAGATGGTATAGCCTACTACACACCTAGCCTATATGGGATAGCCTATTGCTCCTAGGCTACAAATCTGTATACTATGTTACTTTACTAAATACTGTAGATAATTGTAATACAATAGTAAGTATTGTGTATCAAGAAAATCTAAACATAGAAAAGATACAGTAAAATGCAGTTAAAAAAAAAATAAAATGAAAATAGTATACTTGTACAGGGCATTTACCATGAATGGAGCTTGCAAGACTAGAAGTTCTTCTGAGTGAGTCAGTGAGTGAGTGGTAAATGAATATGAAGGCCTAGAACATTACTGCACACTACTGTAGACTTTAGAATCACTGTGTACTTAAGCTACACTACAATGGAATATTATTCTTCCATAAAAATAATGAAGTGTGGGTACATGCTACTACACTGATGAACCTTGAAAAGATATGAAAAGTGATGCTGGATACAAAAGGCCCATATTGTATAATGTCATTTATATGAAATATTCAGAATAGGCAAATTCAAGAGATAGAAAACAGATTAGTAGTAGTCAGGGACTAAGTGGAGCGGGTGTTGTGGAGTGACTACTTATTGTATATGGGTTTCTATTTGGAGTGATGAAAACATTTTATAACTGTATAATATAGAGTTGCAGTGAATGTCCTAAATGATTGATCTTGAGCAAATAATATCTCCCTTAAATCCCTTTCCTCATCTGTAAAACGGGAAAATAATAATAATACTCATTTCGCAGCTTTCCTTGGATAATAATTTATCTATGACATTACCCTTGATTCATTTTTAAAGTTAATTCACAAGTATTTATTGAGAAACTAGTGGTCTCACAAATCCTTATCCATTCTTAGAGCTGAATATTAGGTTGGGGCAAAAGTAATAGTGGTTTTAGCATTATTGAAATTTGTATCTGATGTTGAAATACATTCTTAAATAAATGTGGTTATGTTATACATCATTTTAATATTCATTTTTTGCTTTATGGTTTTTTGCTAATGACTAATTAGTTGCTGTTTACTTTATATTTATTTTAGACTATGGAAATGATCTTAGACAAAAAGCAAATTTGAGGGATTTTCTTCTTTGAGTTCAAAATGGGTCATAAACCAGTGAAGACAACTCACAACATCAACAACGCATTTGGCCCAGGAACTACTAACGAACATACAGTGCAGTGATGGCTCAAGTTTTGCAAAGGAGAGGAGAAACTTGAAGATGAGGAGCACAGTGGCCAGCCATCAGATGTTGACACGACCAGTTGAGAACAATCACTGAAGCCAATCCTTTTATTAATATATTTTGGAATTCAGGATTATTTAGGGTAAATTTACATGTATTATACATTATCTGACACCTCCAGGATGGTATAGTACCTTTTATTTAAAAATTTATATTCCTATAATGAAACATGAATAGTCACACTGAGTTGGGTAAGTAAAGACTAGAAATAGCCTGAAATTAGTTTAGGTCAAATTGGCCATCAAATCAATGATGAAAAAACATTTTTTTTTTTTGAATTTTGAATTGCAGCTAAAGTGCTATAGAAACCAAATGGCTTCTCAATACTTATAATACATTGTGATAATTGTTGAAGGAGAAACCATGTATACTTTACAACATGCTTTAGTGATATTCACAAGAATATGAATAGACAATATTTACAAGGCTTTCCTGACCTTCAGACTCTGTTTAAAGATTTCAACAGACATTAATTCAGGAAAAATGAGGAAACTGAGGGAAATTGAAATAATTCCCTCTGGCTTCTCTAACTGTAATTTTTATTATTTCAAATTAATTATTTGTACTGTTGGAAAAGTTCTCTTCCTGAACATTAAATATTTGTACTACAATCATTTTGCCTAAAAATATTTCAGCTTTCCCCCCACAGTTTGTATGATGCATAAAATCTTCTTAGCAGGACAAGGTCACTTGGATCTCTGTCAAGCCTCACACTTTCCATTGCATCCTGCTGACTCTATAATCATACCGTGCTAAATTCTTAGTTTTTCTCAAAGTGTTTTGCCCTTTTTATCTCTCTGACTTTATATATGCCACGCAGATTGGTGTTTAGATGGATCCAAAGGTAACAAAAAATAAATTTTGAAATGACAGCAGAATGCTGTTATAACAATGCAAATATATACTACAATGATAGAAATGGCACTGCAAAGGAAAGAATATGTTTGAAAGTCTGCTAAATAGTTGAGTGTGAGATTTGAAAGAGAGGAAATAGTAATTACTTAAATATCCACACTTGAATAATTAGAAATAACCGCAATAAAATAAAATTACTTACTATAAGATAGTTTCATTGAGGAATACTTGTCTATAAATATAGCCTCATTTCTGGTAACTGTCCAGCCTAAATTTAATGAGTCAGCCTTGTGAAACCACTTGAAGTTTCCAGAATATTCCATAACATCAGATACCTTTTGAACTTATCAGATACCTCAAAACATTGCTGAACTCTTTCTCTTCTTGGTCCACAACTCATGAGTTTATACATTCTACCATGTTGACTCAATACTCAACATGTTCTTGGTACTTTGCTGAATATTGGTGATACAATGTGGGGTAATAGCGAAGTCTTTGTTTGAATTAATTACTCCCAAATTGCATAATTACAAGTGGAGCCAAATTGTATGATAAAGCAATATGGGGCACTGAGAGCTTACAACGGAGAAAGTGACTTCCCTTGATTAAAGATGATTAAGAAAAGATTTGAAGAACGAATTTAGGTTAACTAGCAGATGTGGTGGGGCAATGGGAAGTACCATTTAACAAGAAAAAATAGTGCATAAAAAGACCCTATATTGGGAAGGGGAAAGGCTATTCTTGGCCTATGGAAGGCCAATATAGCCGAAGAACAGAGAAGAAAAGAATAAGAGTAGCTGTGTATGATTGGATAGACCTGTGGAGGCTAGCCCAGGTAGAACTCTGTAGGTCAACCGATGAATTTTATTCTTTATCCCAAAAGCAATTGGAAATATTTGAAAATCAATTAATATATACACTTTATTAATAGAATAAAAGACAAAAACCACATGGCCATCTCAGGAGACATAGTAAAAGATTTTGACAAATACAACACTCTTCATTATAATATTTACATGCTGAGAATAAAAGGAACTTTGTCAACCTGACAAAGGACATCAACAACAATAATAAAAAATAACCACTTACAGCAACCATCATATTTAATGGTGAAAGACAGAATGTTCCTCCCCTAAGATCAGGAACAGGGCAAACATGACCACTATCACCTCTTCTATTTAACTGTTTGCTGGATCTTCTAGCAAAGTAATAAAGGAAAAAAGTAAAATAGAAGGCATTTTGTTTATAAAAGAAGAAATAAAAACTTTTTTATTAACTGGCAATACGATTTTGTGTATAGAAAATTTTATAGAATCCACAAGGCAAACAACATCTCAGGGCACAAGATTAATTCAATTTTAAAAAGTACATTTCTTTGCCACATCCCAAACATGATTTGAGACGTGTCCTTTCCCCCGCTGCAATGCTCACCGGGTCCATTAGTTGTGGGTTTACCCACCCCCTAAGCATCATCCCCAAAGAATATTACTACTGTGTGAGCACCTTAGTGTTCATCAGTCAGTGCCAGTTGGATGACGAGTATATGACATGTAACCAAAATGTTCATACCCCCATAATTTCCTGAAATAAAAAAAAAATACGTTTCTATATACTAACAATGAACAAAACACAAATGAAATTATTTCAATTACACCAAAATAATGAAGTATTTAGGAATACATTTAACAGAAGAACTTTAAGAGTTTGAACATCAAAGTTTATAAAATACTGCTGAAAGAAATGATGAAATATTAAATAAGTGGAGAGATATATTCATGGACTAAAACAGGTGATGTTTTGAGAGAGATGTCAATTCTCCATAAATTTATATATTAATTCAGCAAAATTTTTATCAAAAGCCTAACTGGTGTTTTTGGAAAAAATATCAAACTGATTCAAAATGCATATGAAAATTCAAAGAACCATAAATATTTAAAAAAATCTCGATAAATAAAACAAAATTGCATAAATCATACTGTCCAATTTTGAAACTTACTACAATGTAGTAATTAAGTGTTACTGACATAAGTGTAAAAACATTTATCAATGGTCCAGAATTGGACTCCAGATAAGTCCTTAAATTTGTGGTCAAATTATTTTGTCAAAGATGCTAAAGCAATTCAGTAGGTAAAATAGTTTTTTCAACAAATGATTCTGGAATAGTTAGATATCTACATGCAAAGAGATTAATTTAGAACCTTACCTGACAACATGTACAAAAATTAATTCAAAATGGATTATTGTGTAGAAAAGACCTAACACAACAGGCCTGCGACTGCTATCCTTAGAAAGGCATGCTCTTGGCTACTGTGTGGGAATAGATTTTAGGAGTATTCCAACCATTCTCTAAATGACAGTGGTGGCTTAATGTGAATGGTTTGTACAAACAATATGCTTAATGCTGAATACTTGCTTTCCTTCAAGTAGTCTGGAGTTTTCATGCATGTTATAGACAGGATACCTACATGCCCATCCCCAGAGAAAAACACGGACAGTAAATCTCTAATGAACCTTCCTAATAGGCAACATCTTACATGTGCTGTGACAATTAGATACCAGAGAAATTAAGTGCCTTCTGTGTGAGTCCACAAGTACCCTTGTAAGCTTGCACATGGTTTATTCTGAACTTTACCCAATGTACTTTTTTCCTTTACATATTTTGCTTTGTTTCTGTTTGCTGTGATAAATCTTAGCTGAGCGTATGACTTTATGTTGAGTCTTCTGATTCCACCTAGCAAATCACCAAATCTGATGGCGGTCTTAGGCAACCTCAACACAATCATACACTTAAGAAATCATAGGAGTAAACAGTCATGATCTCGAATTAGGCAAAGATTACTTAAATGTGACAGCAAAAATCATAACGAATAAAAAAATGATATTTTAACTTTATCAAAATTAATTTTTTTCATTTAAAGACTTAAGAAAGTGAATAGGCAAGCTACAGAATGGGCTAAGAAAATAGTTTCAATCCTATATCTGATAAAACATCTCATCCAGAATACGTGTGTAAACATACATACACATATATAATATGACCTAATAAAGAGATAAAAACCCAATTAAAATGCACAAAGTATTTGAATGAACATTTAACCAATAAAATACATGAATGACTAATAGGCACATGAAAAGATGCTCAACTCAAAATCATTACTCATTGAAAATTAAATTCACACTGATCTATCACTTCATATCTACTGGAATGACTGTAATCCAAAAGACAGACAATAACAAGCATTATTGAGGATGTAGAGATACAAGAACCCTCGTACTGTGTTGTTTGGCATGTAAAATAGTAGAAATACTTTGAAAAATTATTTGGCAGCTTCTGATATTGTTGAATATAAATTTACCATGTGACCAAGTATACCACTCTTAGATATCTAGTCAAGAAGAAAAAAAAATGTATTTCCATACAAAGATGTCCGCAGCAACATTAATCATAATAGGCAAAGTGTCAGAGGAAAATGACCTCAGCTGGTGAATGGTTAAATAAAAAAGTGTCATATTCATACAATGCAATGCTGTGCAGCATTAAAGAACAAAGCATTGGTGCATTCTACAACACAGGACCTCAAAATCATTATACTAAGTGAAAGAATATGGGCATAAAAGACTACACATATTGTATGATTTATATGATTCTTTATATGATTATGATTATTTATATGATTGTATGATTATATGATTTTTCTGAAAATAAATTTATACAGAGAAAAGATATTCATA
Organism: Avahi laniger; assembly: GCA_963575035.1. Classification (NCBI taxonomy): domain Eukaryota; kingdom Metazoa; phylum Chordata; class Mammalia; order Primates; family Indriidae; genus Avahi; species Avahi laniger. Next base: position 50,252 of record CAUYSK010000288.1, on the reverse strand, counting down.
TGTGCCTGGGGTGTGGAGTGGAAAGCAGAGTGACTGCAAGTAGGCCCCCAGTTTCTTTTTGCAGTGATAGAGTTATTCTAAAATTAGATTGTGCTGATAGTTGTACAACTCTGTAAATTTTCTAAAAATTGTTTAATTTATCCTTAAAATTACTGAATTTAATATATGAAATTATGACTCAGTAAAGCCATTTGTCATGGCTTAGTAAATGTAATTTTTGTAAATTTATCTTATATGCTTGAGAAGGAAATAGTTAGCCCCATGTTAATGGGGTTCAAAGACATACTATGTCATAGATCTTTCTTGTTGCTTTGTATTTCTCTCAAATTTTGCTTTATTTGTTTTGAAGCTATCTTATTAAGTACACTTAAAGTTTTAAAATATCTCCCTGGTGAATCAAACTTTTCATTAATATTATATCTAATAATGAGTTTTATCATATACACTGTTTTGCTTAAAAAATATAGTTATTTCAGATTTAATTTAGATAATATTATTTTACATTGCTTTATTTTATAAATTTAAAATAAAATAAGATTAAAAGTTTAGTTCCTCAGTCACACCACATTTCAAATGCTCAGTAGTTACATGCATATAGTGGCTTCCATATTGGATAGTGAGGCTGTAGGTGTTAACATATATACTTTTAACTCATCACAATCTACCTCCAAATAATATAATATTATACCACTTCACATAAAACTTCAAGTCTTGTTTATCCATCTTCCCCTCCATGTATAAGCTATTGCTTTTATGTTTTTATTATACATATGTTATAAACTTTTATTGTTTTTGTTTAAACAATAAATTACCTTTTAAGGACATTTTAAAATGAATGAAATATATTTTATATTTACCCGCATATTGATCGTTTTTGATTCTTTTTGTTCTTTTGTGTGGATTCAAATTTCCTTCTGGAAATTTCTGTATCATTTTTCTTTGTCCTGAATAACTTCCTTTAATGTTTCTTGCCATTTTTAATTTTCTGATAAATTCTCTTCATTTTTCTCTCATTAATTTTTTTTTGAGACAGAATCTCGCTCTGTTGCCCCAGGTAGAGTGTAGTGGCATATCATCATAGCTCACTGTAGCCTCGAACTCCTGAACTTAAGGCAATCCTCCTGCTTCATCATCCTGAGAGTGCACTATGATGTCCAGCTAATTTTTCTATCTTTAGTAGAGACAGGGTCTTGCTCTTGCTTAAGGTGGTCTTGAACTCCTGAGCTGAAGCAATCATCTTGCCTCAACCTCCCAGAGTGCTAGGATTACAGGCATGAGCCACCATGCCCAGCTGCATTTAAACATTTTTAAAGAGCTTTATTGAGACACAATTTACATATGGGCATTTCATATGTACAATTCAATTATTTTTAGTATATTTATTGAATTGTATCAGCATTACCACAATTAGATCTTAAAAGATTTCCATCAACCCACAATGAAATCTCTTGTCCATTAGAAGCCACTCCCCATTTTCTTCTTCCCATGATAACAACTGCTAATCTAGTCTTTGTCTTTATAATTTTGTCTCATTTGATCATTTCATATAAACACAATGAGTAATTTTTGCATCTAGTTTCTTTCACTTAAAATAATGTTTTCAAGATTTATCTATATTGGAGCATTTGTTTTTATTGCCAAATGGATTTCGTTGCAGCATATAGCCAATTTTGGACATTTGCATTGTGTATTAGTCAGGCAACCCTAGATAAACAAACAAACAATATGGAATATTTGTTCTGTATGAGAGAGAGAGAGAGAGAGAGAGAGAGAGAGAGAGAGAGAGAGAGAGAGAGAGAGTGTATATATACAACATCTACATTTAGACCAGAACTTACATCACTGGCTCTCACAATTATGGAACTTTAGAATTCCCAAGATCTGCATTTTATTTATTTATTTATTTTTTATTTCAGAATATTAGGAGGGTAGAAACATTTTGATTACATATAATGCCTTTGCCTTGCTCAAGCCAGGGCTACAAGTGTGCTCTTCCCCACACAGTGTGCTCCTCATCCATTAGTTGTGAATTTACTCACCCTGACCACCCCCCTCCCACCTGACTGGCATCCAGTGAATATTACTACCATGTGAGCATCTTAGTGTTGATTAGTTAGTACCAATTTGATGGCGAGTACATGTGGTGCTTGTTTTTTCTATTCTTGTGATACCTCACTTCAAAGGATGGGCTCAAGCTCATCCAGGATAATACAAGAGGTGCTAGTTCACTATTGGTTTTTGTAGTTAATTAGTGTTCCATGGTAAGCAACATATTCTTTGTTGGGGTCCAGAAAATGATACTAAATGATATTGTTGAAACTATTCATGAAAGAATTAGAAAAACATACAAAAACCTATGAGATATAGCAAAAGAAATAATAAGAGGAAAGTTCATAGTAATTAGTGTCTACATCAAAAAGTATAAAACTTCAAATAAACAACCCAACAATGCATCTCAATGAACTAGAAAAACAAGAGCAAACCAAACCCAAAATTAGTAGAACAAAAGAAAAAAAAATACAAAACATTAAGGAAATGAAACGTTGGTTTTTGGAAAGATGAACCAAGTTGACAAAACTTTATTTGGACTAAGAAAAAAGAGAGAAGGCCTGAATAAATAAAATCAAAGTTGAAAAAGGAGATATTACAACTGATACTGCTGAAATCTGAAGGATCATTACAAACTACTTCCATGAAAGCTTCCCCATAACTTAACAAAGTGAAAAGACAACTCACAGAATGGTAAAAAAATATTTGCAATCTATGCACTTGACCAGGGATTAGTAACTAAACTATATAAGGAGTTCAAACAACTCAATAGGAAAAAAAAACAAATAATTTGATTAAAAAATGAGCAAAGGATCTGAATAGATATTTCTCAAAAGAAGATATACTTATGGCCAATAGGTATATGAAAAAATGTTCAACATCTTAGTCATCAGAGACATACAAACCAAAACTACAATGAGATATTATCTCACCCCAGTTAAAATGGCTTTTATCCAAAAGATAGGGAATAATGAATCCTGTCAATGATGTGGAGAGAGGGGGAACCCTCCTACACTGTTGATGGGAATGTAAATTAGTGAAAACACTAAGGAGAATAGTATGGAGGTTCCTCAAAAAACTAAAACTATAAATAGAACTATGAAAATATTCAGCAATCCCACTGTTTGGTATATGTCCAAAGGAGAGGAATTCAATATACTGAAAAGATATCTATACTCCTGTGTTTATTGAAGCACTATTCACAATAGCCAAGATTTGGAATCCACCTAAATTTTCATCAGTGAATGAGTGGATAAAGAAACTGTGCTACACTCACACTACTGAAAATTATTAGTATATAGCTACAAAATAGAAAGAAATCCTGTCATTTGTAACACATGGATGGAACATGAGAACAATGTTATTAATAAGTGACAAAACCCAACCATAGAAAGAAAAATTTCACATGTTCTCACTCATATGTGAGGGCTAAATATTAAAAACAATTGATGTCATGGAGAGAGAGAGTAGAATGATGGTTACCAGAGGCTGTGAAGTATAATGGGGATGTGCAGAGAAAGAATCATTTTATAGATTAATAAAAGCTACAAACAGGGTACCAGGGATATGTTAATTTGTTCAAGCATAAAATCCGCATTTGGTACAGCAACTGCAATTGGAATCACCAACTGGTTAAGCTTACTGTGATCCACTGTCATTCTCCAAGATCCATTTGTCTTCTGTGCAGGCTAAATAGGCAAGTTGAATGTGAATGTAATGGAAATCATCACTCCTGCATCCTTCAAGTACTTGATGGTGGAAATAATCTTTGCAATCCCTCCAGAAATGTCATATTGCTTTTGGTTCACTATTTTCCTAGGCAGAGGCAGTTCTAGTGGCTTCCTCTTGGACTTTTCCAACATTATAACTCTCATTCCACAGGTCAGAGAACAAATATGGGGATTCTTCCAGCTCCTGAGTATATCTGTTTCAATTATGCATTCCAAGACTGGGGACAGAGTATATTTGGGGACCCACTGGCCCAGTGTGGGACAGATTTCAGCTAAAACTTCAATGGTCGCCTGATTTCTACAAGTACTTACTATGGCTGATGGAGCGCAGTGATATTTTGGGTCTCCCGAACTTAATGTCAGCTCATAGCCAGTGGCTAGGAATCCCAAAAAATATCTGATTATTTCATTTTCCCCAATTCAGTAACCCTTGTAAAAAAACATAGGTACCCTTGAAGAATGCTGGGAGAAAGATTAACAGTATAATATTTTGGTAGTTTATCAAGGTCCTAAATCAAGGGGATTCAACCTCCCCTTCCTTCAAGGGGTTCTGAGCCTGTGAACTGACTCAAGTCTGGGAATTAATTGAGAAGTCAGTACCTTCTGTTTTTATGCTTCAGGTTTTTCATTTGACCTAGAATCTTTATACTTATACAGATCAAATAAGAATTTAGTAGGCTTCCTGTTTTACTGAAAGGAACACTGTGATCAATTAGCCAATGCCATAAGTCTGTACAAGTCAGACCATTCTGATTGTTGCTTTTCCCTGGCTGTACATTACAACAAACACCCTCATCTTGCCTTTGGTTGCTAAGTGGCTCCTGTCCATCTGGGATCTACTTACTCTCGTTGCAATAGGTTTCCGAACTCAATGGCTAAAATGCCCAATTTAAGTTCTAGCCTATAGAGAAGAATGATCAGAGAGCTCTTTAAGTATGCCGAACCTCCTCTTACAAATATATTTCTCATAGTAGTGGTGAAAGGTAGGTGTTTTAGACTCTCCCAAAGTGGATGAATAAGTCTTGAATGACAAATCCACCCTATCATTCCAATCTCCCTAAGCCTCTGAATCTCTTCCTCTACATTAAACCAAAGTAGTTCTGGCATTTCCAATTTGCTCACTGTGGGCCACCTTTTGATCTATGTTTCAGAGAACAACCAAATTGTTAGAACACTTCACATCTTGAGCTGCAACATTAAATTCATAATCTCTGCCTAGTGAGCCTGTATCAATAAATCCAGCCTAATCTAACTTGATGTTCCTTTCACAATTATCTAATACCCTTAAAATCCATTCCCACACATGCTCCCAGAATTTCTGCCAGTATAAATGGGAAAACTCAGCAGTTTTTTTTGGAGTATAGTGCACCTCTTCATGGTTCATACTTTTTATATCACCTTTAGGGACCTGCTGGCTCTTTAAGCCAAGTTGTAGCCCTACAGGCAAAGAGGGATAGTACGGGTGGGTCTTGAGAATACTCAGCATTGTCCTGCATGACAACTGCCTTGGCGAGGGCACTAAATTGTCCTTAGGCAATGCAGGACTAATCACTTCAGATGCAGGTGGAGAGGGCACCATCACTGATGGGGGTTAGAGAAGCTGCTACTACAGGGGGAGTGTGCTACCACTAGGGTAGAGAAGCTGCTTCCCCTGGGGGTGAGGAGGCTGCTTTTACTGTGAATTGAAAGGGCTCTTCCACTAGCAAAGAATACTTATCAAAATTTAGGGTCTCAATGTCCCCATTCTCATTAGGATTTTCCCACATCTTTCTGGTAATTTACAAGATCCCATTCTTTCCCAGTCAATACCCTCACTTTAACAATAGACATTCTGTGAAGCTAAGAGTTCAACTTTCACTGTAATTTAGCCAGTACACAGCGAGATTATGTATTTGAATTTCAGCAATCTCAGCCCTGCAGCTATAGAAGATAAAGGTCTCCTTCAAGCCACATATAGAAACTCTTAGATCATTTATTTGGCACCTAAGCTTGGAATTGAAATTCCTGAGTTCATCATTTTCTTGCAACAATTTGTCCATTGACATTAGGAACAATGAGGCGATCTCATTATATTCATTAGTTTTCGAAAAATGTTCAAAAGTGTTATATTCACAGTCACCCCAGCTCCTTGCTACTTATATGTAGTCTAATAGGAGTTTTCAATTGAGATATTTTGTGTATCTCTATTGCAAGATCACACCATGGGATACCAGTGTTCTCTGTTGCTGGAACTAGTCCTAAGCATTCTTAAATCTAATCAGATTATAGAGCTATTCCAGAAACCTCAGAACAAATTCACAAAACTTATCCTTAAAATACTGCTACTCTTAACAGAAGTCACCAATCTTTTTGGCACCAGGGACTGGATTCATGGTAGACAATTTTTCCACAGGAAGTGGGGGTAGGGTGGTGTGGGTGGGAAGGATGTGGTATGGAGCTCAGGTGGTGTTGCTCAGCCATTTCCTAACGGGCCATAGACAGGGCCAGGGGGTTGGGAACCGCAGCTCTAGAACCATCCATGATAGCAAAATCTGTACCAGTCAGGGTTTTCTGGCAAAAGATAAAAATATTACATTGATAGGTGAATAGATAGATAGATAGATGTTTATTATAAGGAATTGGCTCACATAATCATGGAACCTGAGAAGGCCCAAGATCTACCATTCTAAAGTCTGAAAATTAGAAAGGCTGATAGCATAAGTCCCCATCTGTGTCTGAAGGCAAGAGGAGATCCACATCCCAACTCAAGACTATCGGGCAGAAATTGAAGACCTTTACACCTTCAAAGACTTGAATGAGGCCTACCCACATTAGGGAGGGCAATTTGCTTTACTCATTCTAACAATTCAAACATTAATCTCACCTAGAAACAACTTCACAGACACACCAAGAATAATGTTTAACCAAATATATGAACACCCCTTAACCCAGTCAAGATAACACATAAAATTAACCTTCACAGATTGATTTCACATTTTCACTATTATGAATAATGATGCGAGAAAAATTCACGTATACTTATTGTGTGGACATTTATTTTCATCTCTTTTGGGCAGAACTAGGAATGGAATTATTATTTTTTTTGTCATATGGTAACAATATTTATCATTTTCAGAAACTTTCACATTGTATTTTAAAGTTGTTACCCAATTTTTTACTTTCACCAGCTCAATATTACAGCGCTATGATCTATTAGAGCTCTATATGAGAGCTCTAATTTCTTGCCAATGCTTACAGTTGTCCATCTTTTGATTATAGTCAGTCTTATTGGTGAGAGGTGGTATCTTAATGTGGATTTGATTTGAATGTCCTTAGTGAATAATGATGTTGAGATCTTTGCATGTGACTTTTGGTCATTCATGTATTTTTTGAACAAATGACTATTCAAATGCATTGCCCATTTTAAATAGGATATTTGTCTTATTATTGAATTGTAAAAGTTCTCTATATGTTCTTTATAATGCATAATTTATACATTCTTTATATTTTACAGGTTAATATTATATTCTGAATATATGTTTGTTAATTTATATGTAATTTGTAAATATTTTCTCCCAGTTTGTGAATTGTCTTTCATTTTCTTATTGGTGTCATTTAAAGTGTGAAAGTTCTTAATTTTGATAAATTTCAAATTATTTTTTTAAATTATATCATTTATGCTTTTATTCTCTACATTTATTCCACTGTTTCACTATTTTCTTCTAACAGTTTTCTATTTTTAGTATTTGCATTTAGTCTATGGTCTATTTGGGGTTAATTTTTGTACGAGGTGTGAGGTTTCCAAATTCATCCTTTTGAATATTGATATTTTGTCACAACACTACTCATTGTAAATACTATTTTTTACCCATTAAATTATCCTGTTGTCATTGTTGAAAATTGTGCTTTCACTTTTGAAAAATAGTTTAGCTGTATTGACAGTACGTTCTTTTATTTGAAAAATATCTTTACATTGTCTCTTGTTTACAGTTTGTGATGAAAAGTCTGTTGTAGTTCTTATGTTTACTTATATATAGGTAATGAATCTTTTGCTCTGAATATCTTTATCAGTTCATAACAATTTGCTTATGATGTACCTTGGCATGATTTTCCTTAGATATATTTTTCTTAGAGTTTCTGGAGTTTCATTGAAGTGTAGGTATATATTTCTGCTTAGATTTAGAAAATTTTCTGGTATTGCTCCATATAGTTTTTTTCTCCTGGAAACAAAGTTTTCTCTTCTGAAACTCAAAGTATATGTATGCTAGACTGCTTGGTATTGTCATACAGCTTACTGATTGATCCTATATTCTTTATATTTCTTAGTGTTTTCTCTTTTGTATAGTTTCTAATGCTTTGTCTTCATATTACTGATCTTTCATTGTAAGTGTCAAATATAAATATTTATTTTTTTCATTTTAGATTGTTAGGGTTTAGATGTTTATCCTCTCAACCTCATGTTGAAATTTGATCCCCAATGTTGGAGGTGGAGTTGAATGAGAGGAGTTTGGGTCATGTGCATGAATCTCTCATGAATAGCATTGTGATGTCCTCACAATAGTGAGTTTCTCTCTCTTAGTTTCATCAAGGGCTAGTTGTTAAAAAGAGCTTCGCATCCCCTTGCCTGCTCCGTCACCTTGTGATCTCTGCATACGCTGACTCCTCTTCTCCTTTCACCGTGAGTGGAAGCAGCCTGAAGCCCTCTCCAGATGCTTTTCCAAACAGCAAGGTTGGAAAGAATCCTGAGCTAAATAAATCTTCTCTCTTTGTAAATAACCCAGCCTTAGGTATTCCTTCATAGCAACATAAAACTGACTAAGACACAAATATTATATCTTTCATATCTAAAGTCTCAGTTTGGATTTTTAGTATTCACCATTTCTCTCCTCATCCTGTTCATATTTGCCTCTATTTTCTCGTGTGTATATACAGCACATTTATAATTTTATAATATTTTCAATAAACTTACCTACTAGTTTCATCTCTGCTATTTTTTTCTTTCTGTTTATTTAGTTTATTGGTTATGATTTACATGTTTTCACTTTCTTTAATGCCTGGATTTTTTGCGTAGATGTTAGATAGCGTGAACTTAACACCATTGGTTGCTGTATTTTGGTATTTTGTTTTGTTCCGTCAAATAGTGTTGTTTTGAAATAGCCTTGCTCTTGTTATTTTTCTGGTGAGTATTTAAGTTACTTGCAATCAGTATGATCTTTTTGAGACATGTTTTTTAATTTTATTAGGAAAGAGCTAGAGAAACCATCAGCCTAAGGCTAAATTAGAACCACTACTAAGGCAATTCTGCTTGAATCCTTTCTAGTTTTTATCATAGGAACACAAAATATTCCCTGACCTATGTAAGCTCCATAAATAATTGTTTTACTCATTCCTTTCCAATAGTGCTTAACCCAGTTTCACATTCATAAATTAGCATTTCAGCACAGAATTGAAAATGTCCCATTTTAGTTCCCTCTCACTCTGTGTCTCTCTCTCCCTCTCTCTCTTTTTCTCTCAGAAGCTTTCTTCTTTTCAGTACTTCGTCTTACAAATATTCAAGTTCCAGCTACTCTGGTGTCCCTAAAACACAATCTCTGTCTTTTATACTCAACAAATACTACATTTTATTTAATTTCTCCTTTTCTATGACTCAAAATTGCTTTTAGGCAATAAGTTTTTAAAATCATGGGACTCATAATGTTTGTTTGCCATCTCTCAGAGATAGGAGACCTGCACCATCTATCTAAAACTTGTTTCATATATTGTGTCTGTTTTAGTGATTTAATATGGGAGGGTAAATACAATCACTGTTACTTTAATTTGGTTGGAATACACATACATACACAAACACATATATGTTTAGAGTATGAGAGTAAACACACACAAACACACAGGTATATTATCAACATCTGTCTCTTATTTAACCCTTATCTATACCTTTATGATGCTCTTTACTACTTCCTGAAGATGCAAAATTTCATCATTTATCATTTTTTTTCCAACCAAAAAATTCTTCTTTTGTCATTTCTTTTTGTGAGGCTTTTATGGTAATAAATTCTCTTAGCTTTGATCGGTCTGGGAGTGTTTTTATTTCATCTTAGTTCTTGAAGCATATTTTTGATAGATATAAAATTCTAGATTGATTTTTTTTCTTTCTTTAAGGATTTTAATGATTGAATTTTATTTCCTTCTAGCTTTTATTGTTTTTGATAAAATATTAACGTTCATATAATTTGCATCTGTGTCTTTTTTTCTCCGCTTTTAAGATCTGCTATTTATTGCAATTCTTATTTGTTTAATTATAATATACCTAGATACAGCTTTTTTTTTCTGTTACTTACATTGCTTCGTGCTCACTGATCTGTAGGTTGATACCTTTCACTCACTTTGGAAAAATCTCTGCTCTTATCTCCTAGAATATTTTATGTATCTCATTTTCTCCTGAGACTTTAATGATGAGTATGTTAAACCATGTTATATTCTCTAAAAAACTGCTTCTTCTTTCTCCTTTTTTAAAACTAATAGCTCTTTTGGTGTTTCAATATTATCATTCTCTATCGACCTGTACGTAGACTTCTAATGAGCCCATCATTTTTACTATTGTACTATTATATCAACTATTTCCTTTAGGATATTTTTGTTAGTTTACATATCTCTTCTGGAATGTTCTATATTTTAATCTATGTTGCTTAGAAATTCTACTAAACTCCTTAACGTTTTACCATATTTTAAAATCTGTGACTGGTAATTTCAACATCGGGATTCTTTCATTTAATTTTATTGACAGTTTCCTTTCTAAAACGTGTATCACATTTTCTTACAATCCTATGGGTTTTTTATTTTGTGTCATAAATTTATAGAAAAATTCAATAAAGACTAAAGTGAGTTATATTTATCTCCAGAAAAGACACATTCCTGCTCCTGTCACTTCCTTATTGGAAAACCTGGAATCCCTAGAGAGTTTCTGTCACTTTTTCTTCCCTGCTTCTGTTTTTATGATATAACCTCAGCCTTCTGTTGAGCCTGGTGGACAAGCATTGTGAAGGTTGTGAAGTTCTGATCTGTGTCTGGAGATCCTCTGACCCTAATCAGCCAGTCAATGCATTGTAAGTAAAAGATTTTTTTAAATTAGGCTGATTTTCCTTACCCTAAACTCTTGCAAATACCTTATCATCTCTGTTTCAATAACGGATGAGAGCATGTATCGATCGAGATTCTTGTTTTCACTCTCTAGAGAAAACTTATATTTTATTTATAAATTATATTTTATTATGTCTTCTATGATGGGTAAAAAATACTAACAATAACTATATATATGTGATTAACATGGCTTGCTTTTATTTTTTAGGACAAGTGCAATATTCTTTTACAGCTTTCTACTTTCACAGCAGAAGTTAGCCATTTAGTTTTTAATTTCAACAACACATCTTATATTTCTAAAAGTTCTCTTTTATTATAATTAAAATCTCCATGATCATTTTTATAGTCTTTTGTTGCTCAATCTTTGTGTTACTATATTGACTTTAACATGCTGAAATTTTGACAGTCCAAATTGTGGGTTATTCCTACACAGATGACTTAGATTTGCTCTTCGCTAGGTATAGCCCAGTGTTCATTATTTTACTACTTTTAAACATTTCAGCTAATCTTCAGAATTTGTAAGTTTCTTGTCTCCCCTTAAAACTGGAAGAAAACTAAGACTTTGAATCCTTTCTAGAACATATATGAATATTTATACATATGTGTGTATATCATATATACATATTGTATATATACATATATATTATATGTACACATATATGTGTACATATAATATATATGTATATGTGTGTTTGTGTATGTACTCATAAGTACTCAATACACACACACACACACACACACACAGATACATACATATATATATCCAGGACAACCCAACTTTTCTCTTTGTTTCTGCCTCTTATGTTCATTTAAAAATGTATGTTCTTTTTGTTTGTTTATTATGCTTTGTTGAGTTTTTTTATATCTTAGAAAAGTTCTCTAACCACTTGAACATTTATATATTCAATTCAGATAAATGTTGTGACAATTTATTCAGAAACTTGTTTCACATCATCCTATAATAAAAGGCTAGGCAGCATTTTATTCATCCTTGATTCCAGAGCAATTATCACTGAGTCTTTTGATACAAAGAATACATTAAAAAAGTGTTAATAAAATGGAAGCTTCGTTTAACATAAATATTAAGTCAAATGGCATATCAATATATGTGGAAAGAATATGAATTATTTGATCTACTGTAATCGCTTGCACATATTTGTCACTTAGTAAATTAGATAGGTTTTAATAGAGCTTCATTTTAGATATATTTTATCTGATGAAATGGCAGAGAAGCAAAAAGAAAATATCAAATATTTTGGACAAGTAGGATGGAACTTAATATTAAAATTTTGATTGATAATAAAGTTTCCTAGATTGATTAATGCATCATCAAATTTGTGAGAGAAGTTGGGCTTTCCGAAGAAATAGGTAGAGTAGCAATTTCAGGTCTCTAATAAAGGTTCAAATATTGAGGTCAAAATACCAGAAAAAAGAAGTGCCAAGCAGGCCAGGGCTGCATATTTGTGATAGAAGACAAGGAAAAGGAGAATTGCCTATAGCCGACACACGCTTACAGTCTTGAGGTATCACTGACACACTTTGAAGTGTTTGCCACTTACAAGTTCAAATGTTCTCTTCAGTGAGTTCATTATATTTAACTGAATATTTTCCTGTAATGATGTCACGAGCCCCATTTCAGTCTTTTCTCAAGTGATAGCAAAGTATGCAAAATTAGTAGAGCTTTAAAATTATGAATGACCAAGTTCATCACCAATTTGTAATGGCTAAATTACAATTAATGGAAATGTAGACTGTTGATCAATATTCTTAAATTGAACTGAGCTGCTTATTATATTCCACATGGGATAATATTTTAGCACTTTGAACAAAAACCTACCTTCTTAAAATATATCAGTGTGCAAAATCTTAAGAACTAGAAGGGTTTGCATCATATGCAAAAATAATAGCAAATAATAGCTATTTTGCTATTTGCAAAGTAGCTCTTCTTTAGCACTTAGAGTAAAACTAGATTTATTTCCAGAAGATTGAAAATATTCTTAAAGCAGTACTCATCCCCAATAATAGTACACATCCCACCCTGCTCATTAGGACTTTCTCAGAGAGTAATCTAAGAAGAAAATATAGGGCAACCTTAACTTTGTCATGTTCTTTCCTATTTCTGCCCAAACTTTGAAACACTAAGGAAGTTTTAACTTCTTCTCTATCAGAAACCTACCAGAGGGATTAGAATTTGAAACAGTGAGCAGGCAGTATTCCTACATGTGAATGAATGAGAAAAAAAATGCTTTCTTTTTCTTCTTTCAGAATTGAACAAGAACTGATTTTTCATTTGGGGTTTGTGTCTCTACTATACAGATTCCAAAACTAATAGTGTGATTCTGTAGATCAGGCTTAATGTAGGTATGGTAAAGAGTGTGGTCATTTAAAATGGGTGGTTAGCTGTCCCAGCCATTTATATATCAGACAGCAATAATTACTCAGAGACTGAGATGGAAAATGGACATCTCATTTAAAAGAAAGTCAAGCAGTTCATTAATTTATACCCTTTTAAACCCATAAATGTTTTGTATGTCCAAGATTTTAGGAAAGTTTTAAAAGTCTGGTCTAAAATGCCACAGGCACATTAGCAAACATTTAAAGCTGTTAGAGGCTTCCAACAGATTGTATTATTTATTATGTGCAGGCTCTAGGGGCTAAGAGCAGCTGAAAGGATGGCAGTGCCAACAGCTGAAAATGAAGATTCTCTAAATAAAGGGCCATTTGCCATTTAGCTCAATGTGCGAAGAACTGAAAATATAGTGGAACGCCTATAAAAACCAAAATGAGTTCTGTTTATCCTTATGTAAGTGAAAGTAGGAATGTTTATATGCTATTTCATCAACAAGTGTAATTAAAAATAGATGGCTCTCTTCCCTCATGAATGATAGAACTTTGATGAACAAATAAGAAACAATAAATATGAAAGCACATTTTGTATTATATTCTGCAAAATGTAGTTTTTATTCTCATTATTAATATGGTCATGTAAAATAAATCCATTCATATTTATTTAGTATATAGATGAATTCTATAAACTCTTAGTTTCTGGACTTCATTTTTTATTTTTAATTTTAATCTTTAAAAATGTTTTATTTTTAATTGTTATGGATACATAATAGTTATACATATTTATGGAGTACATGTGATGTTTTGGTGTAGGCCTAGAGTGTGTAATGATAAAATCAGGGTAACAGAGGTCTCCGTCACCTCAAGCATTTATCATTTCTATGTGTTAGGAACATTCCAATTCCACTCTTTTAGTTATTTTAACATATAAAATAAATTGTTGTGCTACTGAATACTAGATCTTATTGATTTTATATAACTCTATTTTTGTACCAATTATCCATTCTTTCTTTATTCTCTTTCCCTTCCCACTAACTACCCTTCCCAGTCTCTGGTAACTATCATTCTACTCTCTATCTCTATGAGTTCAATTTTAGTTTTTAACTCCTAAATATGAGTGAGAACATGCAATATTTATCTCCCTGGTTCTGGTTTATTTCACTTAACATAATGTTCTCCAGTTCCATCCATGTTGTTGCAAATGACAAGCTTTCATCTTTTTTATGGATTAATAATATTTTACTGCATATATATACACCACATTTTCTTTATTCATTTATCAGTTGATGGGCACTTAAGTTGATTCCATATCTTGGCTATCATGAGTAATGCTTCAGTAAATGTGGGACTGCAGATATCTCTTTGATATACTGATTTCCTTTCTTTTGGATATATATTCATCAGGTGGATTGCTTGATCATAAAGTAGTTCTATTTTTAGTTTTTTGAGGAACCTCCATACTGTTCTCCATTGTGGCCATACTAATTTATTTATTTTCAAAAGTGGAAAACTAGGCTTCTAGTCTAGATAAATTCTTACTTTGCTCTTAGGTATGAAGCACTATATTGGGTTGACATTTTGGCACAAAGAGGGTATTGAAGAAATAAAGAAAATCCAGTATTCCAATTTTCAATTAGCTCAGTACTCTGTGTCTAAGCACCACACGTAAAAATTGGGAAATATGAGTTGCTAGCTTGCACTGACTATTTTCCACCAATGTGATTAAATTGTATGAACCAGAGGGAAAAATTTAATTAAAATAATTAAAATGTTTATTATCCTTCTCTCCTTGAAATCACAGGAGGATGGCCCCAACAAACTTGTTCTTAGTGAACTCAACGTTTTTCAGTAGACTTTGGGGTGTAGATAAAGTACCCATGCTTAAATTTCCACATTCATAAAAAGTCCAGTCTATCTCAATGAAGTTTAGAAATGTTCATGGTTTTAAAAATGTGTGTTCACACGTGTGTGTTGGGTGGGAGAAGTCTGGAGAGAAAAGTTGTGCAAACAGCTGGGCAAGAAGACAGGGAAAAGGATTAGGGTCGTTGAAAGGACCAGTTCTGCTTGTTCAGAAGGTATGTGAGAGCAGGCCTCAGATGAAAGCCATTAGAGCTTGGGAAATGCCACAGCTGCTGCCATCTGAGGGAATCTCTGTGGTGGCTGCAGCAGAGCAAGTTTGGACGGACAATTATTCTCATTGCAAATATCCAGTTTACAAGAAATTCTTTGATGGAGAACCACTACATCACCCAGAACAACATAAAGGCAAGGGAGTTCTATGGCCATGAGGAATTGAGTTCTTTGTATGGTTATGGATTTTTATTTTATTTTGATACACAAACAATAATTGCATGCAAATATTTATGGAGTACAATGTGGTGTTTCTATGCATGTATACATTGTGGAACGATGAAATCAAGGTACGTAGCATATCCATAACCTCAAATATTTGTCATTTCTTTATGGTGAGAACATTTAAAATACCCTCTTTCAGCTGTTTTGGAATATACAATTCATTATCATTGATTATAGCTGCCATACTGTACAGTGGATCACCAGAACTTATTCCTCCTATCTAACTGAATAATGCTTATAATACTCATCATCTGGAAAAAAAAACTACAGCTGTTTTTCACATTCTCATGAAATATTTATTTCTATATCCAGTTACTGTTTTTCTTAAAGAGCATCCCCAAAACTGGAATAATTCCGTGAAGAAAAGAGAGCTCTCTAAGGCAAGAAAGAAAAAATGCAGTTTCTCCAAAAGACATGTCTGAATTTATCTTTCTAGGATTGAAATCCTTCTGTTGTCCTCTGTTTCTTCCCTTAGGCACCATGCAGAATCTTGCCCCAGCCATAAGTTTTGTTCAAATAATAGAAATTAATACTTTCTGTTATGCTCAGATAAGAACTCCAAGACAAATTGGCTAAGGCAGCACGTAGATACACTCAAAAAAAAAAAAAAAAAAAAAACCACTGCTAGGGTGTTTGATCAATATATTTATAAATAGTTGATTACTGATTTTTATTTTAGCTTTAAATCTTTTGTTGTGTCCTGGGGTTTCCTGCAAGGATCCCTCTAGTGATGAAAATGCACTTTCATTCAAAGTCCAGAGTGCATGTCTGGAGAAACCATACCTCTAGCCCAGGGAATTGGTTTCCCTGGAAAATTACAAAAGTTTATTGAATTATATAAATGTATCAGCACTGCAAGTATAGCCAAGGGAAAAAGTCTGGAAAGTACTACCTAACCGTCAAAGGCATAGGGTTTTCTAAAAGAACACAGTCCAGATTCCTCAGATTAAGCCAGATTAGCACACATATATAGGCCTGGACCAAAGAGCTCTGGTCCCTGGTAAAAGTGCCTGTATAGAATTGTGCTGTGGTGTGTGAGAAATATTATAAGAACAATTGTCGGTGGTAGGACTGTTGGTGAGTAGTGTTGTTCATTGATTTAAATTGGGCATTCTTCCCAAAGGTAACTGGGAGAGAATTCTATCTAGTCTTATTAGGAGCAACAACCATACTCCTTAGAAAAAAATTCTTAATTTTTATCAATATAAATTAGAAAATAACATAAAAGACCATTTCATTCTCTTTGCGGTGACAGCCATTTTGGGGGAAAATGTGTGGCTCACTTTGCAGAGATTATACTTGGTATTTTTTAGCATACCTTTGTGTATTGATCACACTCCTATTTCTATTTGTTTTCCTGTTACCTCCTCTTTCTTACCTATCTAAAATATTATTTTATTTTGTATAAGCTACAATAAGACATCTTTGAGAAAAAAGGAGAGAAATCCGCTTACATTCCAATACAAAAGAAGTAAATGGGAAAAAGTCCATATAAAGTCTTAAGGAAGACAAAGCAGGACAATGATCCACACAGGATATGACCATACATATAAGAAATGAAATGTGTGCCTAATCTTAAAGATTTATATGTAACACTTACAAGTAGTAACTCCTTGCCCCTAATAAAAAATATAATAGAGGTATAATCTAGGTCAGGAAAGAAACTTATGCATATTAAAGCTATCACCAAATATCAGAACAAACTCAAAAGGTTTTAACTAGGCTAACGTAAGATACTCTGGAAAGAAAAGGTCAATTGACACAATGGATATTTTCCAAAGAAATGAAAAGGGGTATCTGTTTTCCTTCTTATTTGACCAATTATTTATAATTTTTGTTATTTTATTTTTTTATTTTTTTATTTCAGAATATTATGGGGGTACAAATGTTTAGGTTACATATATTGCCTTTGCCCCATCCAAGTCAGAGCTTCAAGCATGTCCATCCCTCAAATGGTGTGTACTGCACCCTTTAGGTGTAAATATATCCATCTTCTCCTTCCCCTCCCACTTCCCTGACACCCCATGAATGTTACTACTATATGTGCACTTAAATGTTGGTCAGTTAAGTCAGTTAATGCAAATTTGATGGTGAGTACATATGGTGCTTGTTTTTCCATTCTTGTGATACTTCACTTAGTACAATGGGTTCCAGCTCTATCCAGGATAATACAGGAGGTGTACCAAGTCATTTAGAGGGCATACTGAGACAGCAATAAGCAAAATACACATGATCCATGGCTTCACGGAGTTTAAATAACAAAGAGAGAGAGAGAGAGAGAGATATCAAGAGACAGAGAAAGAATGATCAAATAGTTATACAAATTCATTATTATACAATCACATGCTTAGAGTATCATCAAAGTGTCAATTACTGTGTAGATCGTAGAAATACAATCATAAACAAGACCGACAATATCCTGGCCTCATGGTCCTCTCATTTTAATAGGATAGGTGAAAATAAGTAAGTTTGATGAATATAGAAGTACAATAAAAAATTGCATCAAAATTAGAGGACAGAAATGACAGGAGAAGATGTTCTATTTTAGACATGGTAGTGGAGAAGAATATATATTTCCTTCACTAGGTTAGAAACTTCTTCATCTTAGCCTGTTTATTAATTCCTTTTGCACATTGTGTCATGAATACATCTGAATTGGGGTCAGAAAGGAGTGGAAAATGGGCTGGAGTTGTTATGATTTTCATTTAAATTTTTTAAAAATACTGTAATTTGATTTTACCTTCATAGAAATTGAATTTACAGATGCCAATATATAGATATTTATAAATACTGCAAGGATTTACACCAAAATGCTAACAGGGATTATTTCTTATACAATTTTCAATCTGCTATAATTCTAAATGCAGATTCTGACACATGGAAGATACTCAATAAAATTTTTGAATAAATAAAGGACTAAGAAAACATTTCCATAGCATTCAAATTTGTAAATGATTTTAAATAGACCTCCTGCTGTGTAGAATTGGATTATTCAAAATCCTTGCTTTAGGACTCTCTGTCATCATTGATCCACGAATAGTGTTATTTTAGTTGCTTTTATTTTATAATTTGCCTAGCAAGCTAAAGTTTACAAAATCACAGGTACTATTTCACAATAACTCTGTATTATCTCTATTAACTGATTTGATAAAAGACGTCAATACACTAAGTAACTGAATGAAGCTGCCCAGGTAGGAAATAACATATCATGGTCTGCTTCTAATGCCTGTGTTCCTTCCATGACATTCCAATGTCTGTCATAGCTCACTCCCAGGTTTCGGTGAGATCCTGGTAAGTGGCTGGTATGTATTAAATATTGAAGTCAATAAGATTCCCATCCATGTTTGGATAGGTTGCCAGCATAGATATAAAATCAGAATGTTAAAATGGCTACAGATTGAAGAAGACAAATATGAGCCAGATCCAAAGATATGTTGAGCGGCTGTGGGGGGGGTGCAAATCTAAGGAGTTGGAAGGAGATAGCAGGATTGAAAACAATGGGTCAATGAGAGACGTGGACTCCTGGTATAGTCAGTAGCATAACCGAAGTGTAGTCTCTTCAGAAACAGCACCTGAAGGAGTAGAGCAGGTAGACCTTCCAGACCAGTAAGCAGATGTGGCCTTCTAAGGTTAAGTCAGGATTCAGTTAAGGTAAAGAGAGATGGAGGGCAGAGAAAAGCAGAGGATAAGCACCAACAAGTCCAACATCTGCAAATTTTCTTTAATATCTGTGAATTTGACAAACATCTAAACTGCTTAAAATCCCAAGGAAAGTTGACTTTAAGTGGATGTTACCAAACTGAATGTTATCTGTGTAAAATAAAATAAAGTTAATAAATTTAAGGAAAAAGCACTAGGATAAAAATCTTTTACAGAATCTTGGACCCATGGACAAGGGTGCTCAGCAAAAGAGTATGCAAAATGTTCCTTATTTGGGGACTTTATATAAAAATTACAACCAGTTATCTAAATTAAAGTATGTGTAATATGTATTTAAATTTATTTTCTGACTATCTATATTGATTCCTTTTTGTGAAAATAGTTCCTGAGTAGGAATGGTAATGCCAGACTTTGTCCTCTACCTCAACCTCATTGCTCTTCTAAACTTTCCTGTATGGTACATAAACACTGCAGGAAGAGAACATACTTTCTTTTCTAAAATCTTTATGTTTCCTTTACATGTAATGTCTACAGGGGGAGAAAGAAAGAGAAATTTTCATTCATTGTGCAGTATCTAGAAAGCAAGTGGTATAGACAGCATCTCATTCATGTATTATTTAAACTATCCAAACCCTAGTTTTCTCTTTTATAAAATGTGGACAATAAACTTTATTTAATTCATAATGTAATTGTTAGAATCATATGAGACAACATTTACAAAATAATTAAATCTACTGGCCTATAACTTAATCATATGAATGTTTAATGAAATATCATTTATTATAATGCATTACAGCACAGATTCTGGAACAGGTGGCCCAGGTTAAAACCCTGGCTCTGCCGCTTCCTCGCTGGATGATCTTGGGCACTTTACCTAACCTCTGTGACTCAGTCCTCTCATTCTTAAAGTGAAAATAAAATTAGAACCTACTTCATAAAATTGTTGTAACTATTAAATGAGTATTATATGTAAATCATTTAAAACAATTCTTGGTAAAAGGTAGGTGCCAAATAAATGCCAACTCTAATTTTTAGCATACTGTGAAAGAAGATAATGGTGATTGTAGACATAGGCAACGATTTTTAATTTTTGTGTATGTGTTATAGATGCCCTCTGCCAAGTGCATGAACTTTAGGAATTCTTCTCCAGGAGAAATAATAATAATAGAAATTATGTTTATAAGCACATTCACACAAAATTTATTTAGGCAATTTAAGCATTCATGGAACATATGATGCCCATCTGTGGATTGGCGGGTTGGGAAATCCAAGTTTGAATAATATTTTTTTACAAACTATTTTAGAAATGATAATATAAAAAGGACAGGTATATGTGACTTGCTTTCTAAGACATCTATTTTGGGGAAAAATTTAAAAAATATAAGATAACCTGGAAAGGCTTACAATTGATGTCATTTACAAAAAAAAAAATCTCTTGAAAGATCTCAGTTGCTAAATTTCTGGAACTTAGTGAGGAAAAGAACAGCATGGCACAGCATGACCAAAATGATACAGAAACTCTATTCCTCAAAACATCCAATATCTGTCAAGTAAGCAACAAGCATATTGGAATTTTGCCAGCATTCAATTATTTGTAATGGTGCACAAATCTCTGTAAGAGTTCCTCAATATTTAAGTAGTAGAATTTTAATATCAATATTTCATTGAACAATGTCTTTATCTCTTTGCTCAGAGAGACAAAATCTAAATTTATTTTAAATATTATAGTCATGTAAATAAGTAATAGCCACTTATTCCATTATTTAAATCTGCAAGATGCGATTTGGTTATAGTTCAGAACACATTTTAAATTTGTGCCTTGAACTGAGCTGTGTTTTTGAACATGATGTGAGTTTTGGAGAACACAGTGCAATTTTCCATCAGTTTTTAATATTAACAATTCCTTATATAACTTACACAGCAAATAGCAAAAGTAGTTTTCCTTTAATAAGCGAGAAATCAAAATGTTTTCTCTAAGAGAAAAACTTCAAAGCACCTGAAAGTAAGAATAATCTATGAATTGTTAAGGATTCTGGCTGTAGATTTGTTGAAGTCTGTATCTTTGACAGACTAGGGCTTATGTTTAATTTTCTGATTATAGAAAATACCAAGTTGGGCAGTTGAAATGGCTCTAGGCTAATGAAGCAAGTGACGTTTCCTTATATTATCCATCTCTTTTTTCTGTTTCCCTCATTCTCCTTTTCAAAAGCCCTTCTGTATCAGAGATGCAAACTCAGCCCCTACCCACAATAGAACTGTTCCTGGCTTTGCCATGGCCAGGTACACCCCACATCCTAAAATCACTTTTTCCTTGACAAAATATTCATATGTCTTCAATATTTAAACAAATTCTCATTAAGGTACTAATAGATGATAGCTTTATTAATTACCATTCTCAAAATCTTACAGGAAAAGCAAATAATTGTCTGTATAATAATGCATAGTACGATGACAGTAAACTACCTCATAGGCATATTGTTGTGAGTTACTCTACTTAGCACTTAGAACAATTCCTGATGTATAGGAGATGCTCAATAAATGTAAGCCTTTATTATTTTGTACATAATAGAGGTTGTGGAAGAAGATAATTGAGGCCATAGTTCAAAAGCAGTAGTATGGCTTTATCACTCACTCCAGTTAGATTATAATTTAATTTCATTACTAGGTTACTGATAATTACTTTCAATATGCCATTTATTCATCTTAATTATATTCATACATATCACCTTGGATATATGTGATCATAAGGAGGGAAAATATAATCAAGTGTTAATAGTCTAATACACACCCTCATTAGGAAATGAATACTGAAAAGAAAAAATTGTATTTAAAAGTAATTGACATTTAATGATCAGTTCTGTCTGAAAGAGAAATGGGCTGTTTGTGATTTACCTTGTCTATAAAGGTAAACAAGCAGAAGCTTAGACAACACATTATAAGTGATATTTTATGATAAATAATATAAAAATTAGCTTACTTCTAGGATATCTCTAAACTTTTCCTTGGATATGTTTCTAGTAAGTACTTATATCCGAAAACATACATCATCAATCAGATCAGTAAATACTTATTGTAGGGCCTCCTACATGACAGGTACTGGGCAAGACACTGACAGTGAAGGAATGAACCAAAGAGATTGGTCCCATGTCTCATGTGGCAGTCTGTTAGATATGAATAAGAAATTTGTTACGTAGTTGTATGAATTTATTAAACTATTACAGGAATGTAATATACTGAATCAGGTTTTAAGTATGGTATGCCAGGGAAGACAATCTATCGTCTGGAAGGATTAGCCTTTTGAAGGGAAAAAGTATGGAACTGGGGACAGTCTTCAAACACAGGAAACTGCAAAGCTGTAAAGCAAAAAAAGAAATTTAAAAAATGGATTTACTAATAACTGTGGATGAAGGAGGGACTCCAGCAAACCTAAAACTGAGGAGGTTGGTGAGACGTCCTGAAAAGAGGCTGAAGAGGCAGACAGTGTGATTTGATCATAAAGAATCCTGGCTGCATTATCAAATTCAGATTTTGTCCAAGGACTAAGCCATTGTGAAACATTACAAGGGAAGGAGGTAATAAAATGTGCATTTATGGAATATTTCTTATATATGAATATTTTATGGTTTAAAGAGTATATATTATTCATTATCATTAATGTATAGAAAACATTTATGATTTATATCAACCAGTAGAATCTCAGAACTAGAATAAGTTTAAGTAAAAGTTGGGTTACTTTCCAAAAGGATTCAAGTTCCACTGATTGGAGAATGTACCTTAGTTGTAGAGTAGGTTTCTTAGCTATTAAAGTGTTGAAACATTCCTATCCCACAGCTCAGATGCACAGAAACCTGAGAGAGTAGTAACACAAATTTGGAGGCAACAAGACATTTAAAGGGGCTACAAAATGTTGAAATCAAGGAAAAAAGATGCACTGTTTTGATGCGGAAAAACAGCTACAAAAATAAAAATAGTGATAGTGACACCTCGTGTAAGTCTCTAATAAATTTTTTCTCATTTATCAAAATAAAGACTATCTTCATTCTCATAGCACCTCTTTTCTCTCCCTCCACAGTCACACAGACACACACACACACACACACACACACACACATACACGATAAGCATTCTTTTGATAAATTTATCCCAAGAAATGAAAGTCAAAGCCCGAAATCATCAATATCTTAAGATGTCTTCTTGCATAATACTGTGAAGAAAGCCCACAGGATAACAATGAAACAACCTTAGCATGTACATTACTGAAGGCACAAAACTTTGTTGAGAAAACATAACATTTACATATCAGAAATAAATTGAGAGATATAAGCTAAGTTTTAAGAAGTGACCTTGCCTTATGCCTCTTTTTTTGAAGCTTGTTACATTTGCTTCCAATTATATGCAAATGGAAATTGTGACCAAGCTTCTAAAATTGATCTTTGGTTTCTATCATGCTTCTATATCAACAATGCTTAATAAATTTGAAAGAAACATAATCTAATTACAATTTCATAAATTTTGCAATTTTAGTCTCTTTTTATCCAGGGATTTCAGAGGACATTTACAACATTAATTAAGCTTCAAATCACCCAGTATTCCTACTACACAAATTTCACAGATGGTTAAGTCATAGCACTGAGATGTTAAAGGATTTTCACATAAAGTCTGTAATTAGCAAGAGTATAAAAATCCTGATGTGTGTTTGTAGTAACCCCTAGACATCTCACACTCTGGTAAGTGGCGATAAAAGCTAAAATAATTTTCTTTCCTTTCTTCTCTTTTTGGAATAACTTAAGGTCTTTATTATGTTATACCTGGGAGAGAACTTGGGGAATAAGGTTAATACCACAACTAATGATTACAAAATAAATACAATAATATACAAATATGTATTTTATATATAAATATTAAAATAGCATTGCATGATGAAAACTGAAAAATCTTAGAGAAAAAATGATAATATTTCACTGACAATTTTAGATTTAGACAGTAGAGAATTAATTATATTGGTTTCCTATAGTAGTATCCAAATTAGTAAAACCTAGTACATTGTTTGGTTAGTTGAACACTCGCCAAAGATAGGTGAAAAAGGAGCAATTTATAAACTTCTATACTTTGGTGAAGTATAATATACTTTCCACATGTAACATATTATTTCTATTATTAATAACTTCAATTTCTTGAAATCTGAAAATAGAATGTTATAGTAAACTGGTTAGGTCCAAAGTTGTTTAGAGAAAATGTTACATAGTCTAATAGAAAACAGCTGAAAGATGTAGTGGGCAAATCACCAAAGAAAAGTACATGTAGCCAAAAAGTATGTGAGAAAGTTAATACAAATCGTAAAAATTAGATTTATTTCATCCAGTTGATAAAATAAATATATATGCATATATTTTTATATATAATATAATATTTTATACAAAAACATACATTTTAATGATAATATTTACTGGTTTTGAAGGTATCTATGTGTGGAACAATTTAAATAATCCTGATGGGAATATAAATTGATACAATGTCTCTTGAGAGCAATTTTTCAGTAAACATCAAAACACTAGTAATATACCTGATTTTTGACCTAGGATTTTCATGTTTAGAAATGTATCCTGAATAAAGAAAAGTCTGAAAGAATATTTAGTGCAGCTCTGTTTGCCATAGCAAAAAATAGGAACCAAGAATTTGGTCTACCAAGAATTTCTTTACAAGTTATGGCATTTGCACACATTTCTTTTTCATGTAAACATTTAAAATGATGTGGAAGAATAATGAATGTGATGGCAAAATGCTCACAATGTAATATTTTTGAAGCCTATTACAAAACAATATTTATTAAATGCATGGAAAGAAAGAAAAATGTGTGTACCAGGACATCAACAGTAGTTATCTCTATGTGGGAGAATTAGCCATGCCTTTGGGATTTTATTTATTTTCTTAATTTTCTACAATGTTCTTGTGTTGGATTTTGAAAGTTTTAATAAGCCATGGTTATTGTATATCTCTTATGCTATTTTTCAAATATGAACTACATTTTCAAGAAATCTTGAATTTTTTTCTTCATATTTTTTCAATTTTTTCTTTTGAAATGAACATATAATGATTCACAGGAAATTGTAAATAAATATACAGAGAAAGTATCTTGCATCATTCACCCCATCTACATTCATTTTAATATCATTCAGAATTGTAATAAAATATCAAAATGAGAAAATTGACATTGGAGCAAGCCATAGAGGTTACTCAGATTTCACCAGTTATATATGCACTCCTGTGTGTGTTTGTAGCTCTACGCAATTTTATTTGTGTAACTATAACCACTATCAAGATACATGACTGAACCATCACTATAATTCTCCTTCTTGCTACCCCCTTGCAGCTATGCAATCCTCTGCCTTCATCATCTGGCAACTACTAATTAGTATCTATCTCTATACTCATGTTATTTTATAAATATTATATAAATAGAATTATAACATGCATATGCTTTTAAGATTGGCATTTATACTCAGAAAAATTTCCATGAAGTTCATTCAAGGTTTTGCATGTATTATTAGTTCATTCCATTTTATTGATAAGTAGTACTGCATGTATTACAATTTTTTTAACCATCCTCCAGGATATTTAAGTGTGTTCCTGTTTAGGGATATTACAAATAAAATTGCTATGAACATTTGTGTACAAACTTCTTCATGAAAATAAATTTCTCAGGCATAATTATCTAAGAGTGCAATTGCTAGACTTTATGCCAAACAAATTTACCTACTGATTATATCATTTAACATTCCCAACAGCAAAGTATGACTGATCAAGTTTTCACACATCCTTACCAACAGTTGATGTTATTGCTATTTTTCTAAAAAAATTATATATAGTGATATCTCATTGTGCTTTTAATTTGCATTCCTCTAATGGCTAATGATATTGAACATCTTCTCATGTGCTTATTTGCTGTCTCTTCTTTTGTAAAACATCTGTATTCATGTCTTTTGCCTATTTTCTAATTGGATTGATTGTTTAATGTTGAACTTTGAGATTTTTTTTATACATTCTAGATACAAGCCTTTTGTCGAATATATAGTTTGCAAATATTTTCTCCCAGTTTATAATTTTCATTTTCATCTTCTTAAGAGGATTTTCACAAAGCGATTTTTTAACAAATTCTATGAGGTCTAATTTACAAAATTTTCTTTTTACATATTGTACTTTTTGTGTCAATTCTAATAACTCTCCCTAGTCTTAGGCCCCAAAGATTTTCTCCATTTTTTTCTAGAAGTTGTACACTTATATATTTTACATTAAATTAATAATCCATTTTGAGTTAATATTTGCATATCATGTGAGGATTAGGTCAAATTTTTTTTCTCTCACTCATAGTTATCTAATTCATTTTGCACCATTTATTTAAATGGTGCCAAATTTGCTTAAATAACTCCCTTCTCCAGTGAGTTGCTTTTGCACATGCTCATGGAGTGAAAGCTTCAATGGAGTTAAGGTGGCCATCTTCCCCTGAATTATCTATAGGTAAAATGCAATATGGGTCAAATCCCTAGGTAGTTTTTGGAAAAAATTGAAGAGCTGACTTTAAAGGATATGGAAAAACAAATTTTAAAAAAAACAAAATTGGAGTACTTTGATCTCAAAACTCACTATAAAACTACGGTGATCAAGATAATATTCTAGTGGCATAAGGATAGCCATATACAAAGATGGAGGAGAAACAAAAATTCAGAAATAAATCTTTACAATTTTGGTCATTTGTCAACAAAGATGCCAAGACAGTCAATAGGTAATAAATAGTCCTTTCACCAAATGGTTCTGAGACCATGGCATAACCAAATTAAAAAAAAAAAAAATCTCACATACTTTTCTCACACTATATACAAAAACTAATTCAAAATAGCTTATAGATATAAATGTAAGAACTACAATTTTCAAACTTCTGGAGAAAAACATACATGAAAATCTTCATGACCTTGAGTTAGGCAGACTTCTTATGTATAATTCTTAAAGCCTTAGTCATTTAAAAAATAAAAACACGGACTCCTTAAGATTATAAACCTTTTGTTTGAAAACACAACATTAAGAAAATTTTAAAAAAAGTCCACAGTCTTGGAAAATATATTTATAGATAATATATCTGATAAATAACTTATATCCAAGATGTTTAAAAAACACTTATAACCCAATAAGACAAACAACACCAATAAGAAAATGGACAAAAACTTGAATAGACATTTCACCACAGACATGAAAATAGCTGATGCATGTAGATAAACAGGTGTTCCATATTACCTGTTACTAAAAAAAAAAAAAAATGCAAATTAAACCAGGACGAGATAATGCTATATACCTAGGAGAAAATTTATGATAAAGTAGACAGTCAATATCACATACTGGCTAGGATGTGAAAAACCGGAACCTTTATACATGGCTGGGAGAAATGTAAAATTGTAAAGTTACTTTGGCAAACATTTTGTCAATTCCTTAAAATTAAACATAAATCTACCATATGACCCAGCAATCCCATTCCTAGGATTCTACCCAAGAAAATTGAAAATATCTGTCTAGAAAAAGATTTATAAGTAAATATTATTAGCAGCATAATTCATGATAGCATAAATTTGGAAAAATCCAAGTATCTATCAGCTTGTGAGTGCACAAACTCTTCTAAACTATGCAATGAAATACTCTTCAACAATAAAAAAAGCAAGATACTACCTCATACATGCTATAATATGCATGAACCTCAAAAACATGCTAGATGCAAAATATTACATATTATATAATTCCAATTATATGAAATATACAGAAAATCAAGATTATTTATTAGGACTGGAAAGGTGATCAGGGATGCCTAAGACTGGGGTAGGATCAGGACTTAATTTCAAATGGACTCAGCAAATTATTTTTATAATGATAGAAATGTCAAAAAACTGGATTATGGTGACAGTAGCAAAACTTTACTAAAATTGTCAAATTGAACACTTCACATTGGCTGAATTTTGTGAGATAAATTAAACCTCAATAAATATAAATAATTTTTAAAAAGTGCCAGGTATTGTCACTGAGGGAAATTGAACACTGGAGTGGTTGACTATAAGGCTACAGAGGCAGCCAAGAGACAGATTTTTAATGTCAAGTTCTATAGACCGAATGATTTTGTGCCCCCAAAATTTATATTCAAGGCCATATGAGGATACATCAAAAAGTGGCCATCTGCAAACAAGGAAGAGGATCCTCAACAGACATGAAATCTGCTACTGTTAGGTTCATCTGTGTGGATGTTCCCTCGTCCCCCTGACACCAGTGTCAAGAATGAGTGCTGGTATCGAGTCCAGTTGATGACGGAGTGATCACAAACATAGAGCAACTTAATACAAACAGTTTATCGCATAAAGAAAGAATGAAAGTAAAAGGAAGCTACACAAAAGGAAAATATGTTTCAGAGATAGTGGAACGGGTCCGTCTCCAGGTGTGGAGAAAGACGCTGGAGGCTGAGCACATGTTGCATTTTATAAGCCCGCTAATTTGTCCTGCCTTCCCCCTAGCAGTATTGGTTGCTGTTTCCTGCCTTTGGGTGTGATTGACAGGTTGTGGTTATGTAACTGATCACCTAACAGGTTACATAACAGAGTAGGTTATATAGCAGTTTCTCTTCCTGCACATGCATCTTTTCTAGAATTTTCCACAAAGCCCCATCCATTTTTTGCTAATTAGATGATAATGAGCTCTAAGTCAGTTAAAGGTTACTGTGAACTTTTTACTATGTATGTTCCCACCAAGGAACAGTTCCTAGCTGCAAATTTGTTCCCAGCTACAATTCCGTTCCCGCTTTCCATCCTTAACCACCTCCTTACCACCAGTTTACTCTCCACCAGACCTAACATTAGCACTTTGATCTTGGACTCCCCATTCTTCAGAAATGTGAGAAATAAATATTTGTTGTTTAAGCCACTCAGTCTATGGTGTGAAATTTCTTCACATTTGCTTTATGTCCCAGTATATGGTTCTGCTTTTTGTGAATGTTCTAAGTGCATTTGAAAATGTGAAAATGCATTCAGAGACTTTGAGGTACAATGTTTTCTATCTGTCAAGAAGCTTAATTGAATCACAAATTCCCTTATTTTTAAAAATATTTTATTGAAAAAAGTAAAACAAAACAAAACTATATTCCTCTTCAATTATATATAACCTTAGCTATTCCCTCTGCCTAGAATGTCTTCTTCTACCCAGGTTTATCCAAATTCTCCAGTCTTTTCAGTCCTAACTCAAATGTCATCTTCTCTTGAAGCCTTTTTTATTTGCCCAGTTGGAAGTACTCTTTTCATTTTCTAAAACTGTAGCACTTTATTTATATCTTTAATATTGAAGACATTTATATGTATTATTAAATTATAGCTTCCTGGGGTCTGAAGAGGGAGAAATTCATGTTTAATTCCTGAAAATCCTTGCTTTGAATATACCTCAGAAAGCTTTTTATGGTTGAGTGAATAATCACAAAGACTCAAGGCCTAAAATGGAGATCAATATTTCTACTTATAAGTTTTAGTCGATTTTTATAATCTATTTTTTTCCTTCCTTCTTCTTATCTTGAATAATTTCTTTGTCTTTTAAAAACTGGACCTATTTTTGAATTCCCCTTTTGCCTCAATAAAATCATAATTGTATAACTTCAACCCTGAAGCTATTAGATTCTTTCAAACCACTGTATTTGAGTTGTATAACAAAACATTGCCAGAAAAAATGAACTAGAGAATATTGAAAAGGTCACACAGCTTTAGCACACAGAAATCAATGTAAGAGCTTTCAATACTACAGTATTTTGTTAATGAACTTAAACACCTAAGGAGAAAAGAAAATGGAGCAAATCCGTGTATTATCATGATGATGTTTGCAAATGCAATGAAGACCAGTAGAACAGAGGGACAGACCTTTTGACATAATTATAGAAGCTCACACCTGAGTTTTTGATCTAAGAAAATCTTTTGGATTGAAAAGCCTCACCATCTACATTTAGATAAAGCCTATGCTTGAAAAATCGGACCCGTTAGTAAAAATGTGAACGTTAAAATCTGCCCTTTTCAAACTTTTTGAATCATTAGGAAATGTTAAATGAAAATTGTTCTGCATGCAAGTAAAATGCACATTAACTCAATAATTCATTTCATAATTAACTTATTCAAGTAGTTTGGAATATTTAAGTCCTTATTTTGTTCCATTATTCTTTCACATCCCCTAGAATTTGAATAGATGTAGTGAGATTTTGAATTACTCACAACCTTTTGGCTAGAAATGTCATAGAGGATGTTTAGGATCCCAATTATGCTATGAAACCTTTACAGTACTGCACACTGCATATTCAGTCATTAATTCTGTGGTATAAAAGTACAATCTAGTATTCTTTTTGTCTGTGAAAAGTGTACAAGAACAGACGAAACTGTAGGCAACCCATATTTAACCTCGCCTCAACAAAGCCTAACTCCATTTCAGCTGAACAAGGAAAAATTTCAGTCAAGAGCGAGATGTTAAAATTTCAGTGTCCCGAGTCTGACAATCCAAATGAGAAAACCTGCAAAGTGTAGTCAACCAAACGAACACAACAATGAGAAATGAAGAACTTAGGAAAGAATCGTAGGATCTGTGGACAAACTGTTGCTCTGGGAAACACTGAAACGGGTTTGTACAAATAGGCATTGCTGCTCCAAAAGGACCTGAATCAGCAAGTGGAGATGGAGAAAATGTCATATAACTTAAACAATGAACCACTCTTGTTGAAAAGAGTGAAAATAAAGCTTGCGTGTGAGTATGCTTGATATCATGTGTATAAGATCACACATTAAGGCCTGGCGCGGTGGCTCACGCCTGTAATCCTAGCACTCTAGAGCGCAAAGGCAGGCAGATCATTTGAGCTCAGAAGTTCGAGACCAGCCTGAGCAAGAACGAGACCTCGTCTCTACTAAAAATAGAAAGAAATTGGCTGGACAACTAAAAATATATAGAAAAAAATTAGCCAGGCATGGTGATGCATGCCTGTAGTCCCAGCTACTCGGGAGGCTGAGATAGAAGGATCCCTTGAGCCCAGGAGTTCGAGGTTGCTGTGAGCTAGGCTGATGCCACAGCACTCTAGCCCAGGCAACAGAATGACACTCTGTCTAAAAAAAAAAAATCACACATTAATATGTACGAATCAAAAGTGATATGTTTACCTATCTAGCTTACAATTTTTGTTTCATCTTCACAAAATAAAAAATGAACCTTAGTTACTATGTGTATTGACAAATGTTAGACAATATGTTAATTTATTCAACCAGAAAATTCTGAAATTTATTTAGCATGCACTATATATGGGATACTGTCCTTGTTTTTATTAATAGACATAAGGAAATTTAAAATGTACCTGTTGTCTTTCAGTAATACAAAAGACACACTTTTAACAGTATTTTAAAACTCTACTGGGCATATTTTGTAACTTTTTGGAATAAAATTTGGTCATGGATCTATATGCTTATCTCTGTGTAAAATTATTTAAGTTGCACACTGATGTTGTGTTTTGTGTTTTTAATATAAAATCTACAAGAAAGAATTTTTCGAAAGTAATCACTGTCTTTTCTTTCAAAACATTTCCTTCCTATTATTGACACTCTCCTATCAATATTTACACAAAACCACATGAAACATTGTAAAAACAATATCACATGAAAAATTTATTTTATAATCAAATACTACAAAAATATTTTCATAATGATTATATTTGCCTTTTATGCTTTGTCTGAAAGGAAATTCAGCTCAGAGACTTAACCATCAAAAATACCATTTCACTGGACTTTTCTCATTGAACTTTTCTCTGAATCAGCATTCTTTTCTCCATATGAGTGGTTACAATTGTTTTTTAAGTTCTCTTCCTTGCACCTGTTAAAATTCACCTCAATTATTTTGAGAAACAAGGTAGTCTATTATTTAGGAAATAGCTGAAATAGGGAACCAGATACCCTCTTTGTTTTGCTCTCACTCTGCTCATAAACAGACTTTCCTGAGTGAGCACTGATAAAGATCTCACATACCAGAGGTTACCTTGAACATGGAATGGTGTAAATGAATTCTCCACAGAAATAAAAGCATAAACAGAAAAAAAAAAAAGAAGAAGAAGAAGGAAAAGAAAGGGAGAGAAAGAGGGGAGATAAAGCAGAATTAATCCTCTAGAGTCATTAAGATAAATCCTGGTTACCATTGCTTCAATAACAGCTTCCAAGAGCCCGAGTTTCCTAAATTGTTTCCTTATTGCCACAAGGCTTTTGGAAAAACACTCTGGAGAGCAAATCTGAGTTTTGTTCCCATTATTCTTGCTTTAAATTCCCATTAATATTTGTATCTGGCTGACAGTTTCTAAATAGTCTCAATGTCTTCACAGTATCTTACTACTACTTGATTACTTGCATTCCTTCTCAAAGAACATGCAAAGATTCCACAGGGCAAGATTTTTAATATTTCATAGTCCCCATGAGATTTTGAAGTTAACTTTCCATAGAGGCATCCTTTATACTCAGACAATCTGTTGTCGGATAAGAAATAAGTGCATCTTGAGAAAATTCTGCAGACTTTCACTAGAGCCTCTTATTTTCTCCTTACTGAAGCATAATAATAACAACAATAAAAATAAGTTACCTTTTACGCAGCAGTTGCATCTCTCCTCAGGGTGCCTATGTGGTAACAGGCAGAGCTCCTTCCTCAGGTCTGCTCTCAAATACTGGGCTGACTGGAAACTCCGAGTCCTCAGATGAACCAGATACCTTCCTAAGGAGTCAAATGTGTTATATTAGCAATTAAATCGAATTTTCCATTTCTATTTACCCAGAAATTTGTTTATCCCAGATGTCCTCTGTAACACCTGCTTTCCTCTAGAGCATGGCTCAGCAAGCTGTGGTCTGCAGGCCAAATCCAACCAAACTCCTGTTTTATAAATAAAATTTGACTGAAACACTACCATTCCCATTCATTTACATGCAGTCTGTGGCTCTTTCTCAATAAAAGGACAGAGTTGAAAGGTTGTGATAAAGTCCATGTGATCTGTAAACCTAAAATATTTACTATCTGGTCCTTTAAAAAAAAAGGACCCCTGTTCTAGAGGCTTTCTGAGGAATTTAAAATCCTTTTCCTCATCACATTGACTCCCTAATAATCTAGTGTTCCTCACTCCCAGGCTAATGAAACTTTCTCTACTCAGCAAATTCTTCCAGAGTTCCAGCCAACTTGTGGTTTTTGATATCTGGAATCCAACCAGTCAGCATTAACAGGGACTTTTCATGTTCTGATAAGACATTCTTACTAAAGAAATCCCAAATAATAACCTTAATCAATCTACAACATTTTTCCCAAATCTTTTAGACCTCTGGTTTCCTCATATCCCATAAATGCTTGCTTAAGAAACAGGTTTATTGAAATATAACTCACATGACAAAAAATTATCCCACTTAAAGTGTACAATTGAATAGTATTTAGCATATTCAGAGATTTTTGCAACCATCGCTGCAATCTAATTGTAGAACATTTTCATCACCCCTAAATGAAACCCTAGACCTATTAGTAGTCACTCTTAAACACTCTATACCACCTTAAGTGCTAGACAAACACTAGTCTATTTTTTGTCTTTCTACATTGCCCATTTTGGACATTTCATATAAATGTTATCATACGATATGTGCATTTTGACTAGCTTCTTTACTTAGCATAATATTTTCAAAGTTTATTTAGGTTGTTTCATGTATCAGTACTCCATTCCTTTTTTAAGTATGACTGAGTAACATTCCATTGCTAGGAATAAAATACATTTTTTTCATCCATTCATTGGTTGGTAGATATTTGCGTTGTTTCACCTTTTTGACTATTATAAATAATGCGGCCATGAACATTTGTGTACAAGCTTTTATGTGGATATATGTTTTAATTTTTCTTGCATGTATACCTAGAAGGGAAATTTCTATGTTATATAGTAAATATACATTTAATATTTTGAGGAACCCCACTACATTTTTTTCCAAAGTTGCTGCATTCTCATCAATGTAGGTTCCAATTCTTTCCCATCCTAACCAACTTTTTTTTGTTTTTTTTATTATAGTCATCCTAGTGGGTATAAAGTAGCATCTCATTGTGGTTTTGATTTGCATTTCTTTAAAGACTAATGGTGTTGACCACATTTTCTTCAATGCCATTGGTCAAATGCTTGTTGGCCATATGTATTTTTTCTTTTGAGAAATAGCTATTGAAATCTTTTGCTTATTTTCTAGTTTGGTTATTTTCTTTTGTTATGAAGTTGTGAAAGTTCTTTTTTTGTTATAAGTCTATTATCAGATACATATCTGCAAATATTTCCCTTCAATCTGTGGGTTATGTTTTTACTTTCTTGACAGTATCCTTTATAGTAGGAAAGTTTCTAATTTCAATAATGTCCAATTTATTTTTTTTCTAAGGATTTTTTTCTAAGTGACTTCTAAGGAATCATTGACAAATCCATGGTCATGAAGATTCACTTCTATATTTTTTCCTAAAAGTTTTATGTTTTAACTATTATATTTAGATTTTTGATTCATTTTGATGTAATTTTTGTATATGGCGTGAGTTAAGATTTCAATTTATCCTTTTGTATGTGGATATCCATTTTTGGCAGCACCATTTGTTGGAAAGTCTATTCCTTCCCAACTGAAAAATCTCGGCAGCCTTGTTCAAAATCAGTTGACCTTAAATGGGAGAGTTTCTCTCTGGATGCACAATTTTATTTCGTTGATCTATGTCTGAGATGTGAATCCTCCAACTTTGCTTTTTTTCAAAATTGTTTTGGTTATTCTGCATCACTTGCATTTCCACACAAATTTTTTAATCAACCTGTTAATTTCTGCAAAAGATCCAGCTTGAATTTCATAGGATTGCTTAACATTATATTTTTAATGTTCTCTTTGAAACTTAAGATAACTTACTGATATCGTAAATATCTTAGACTGGATGACTGATGGTGATGAACTACACTAAGCAGAAAATATAAATTTTGGAAAGTATCTTAGAAGGGAACTGCTGAGACTTCTGAGCACCACAGAAAGATTCCTGCTGCCTAGACTGCCAGGAAACATTACTCTATCATAACTATATTACTTCTAGAAAACTCTTGTTTTAACTAATCAGTTTCTCATGAGGAGTTCCTTTTCTCTCTCCTTAGCTTCTCACATTGTTACTTCAATATATTGCAGTAGTGAAATAACAGCATTAGCTACCACATATGGCGTCATCATTGTTCTAAACACATCTATATACAACATAGGTAATACTGGCAATCAAATTATCAGGTAAGTAATGTTAGTTTTGCTATATAGATGAAGATGTAGAAAGTCAGTGGATAATAGCTTTTTTTAAGGTAGAAAGTGTTAGAGATGAGATTTGGACTCAAACCCAACTTACTCTTAAAGTTATGGTCTTAATTTGCATTTAAAATTCTCTGCTATAAAGTACCCAGTTAATTAGAATCAATAAATCAATCAAAACTAAATTAGGTTTCAGTGGTGTCAATAATTTTTGCTGCCTTTCTAAGTTCTCAGAGTGACCATGAAACAGAAAATGTATGCACAAATTTGATGTATTACTAGTTAGGGAACTAAAAAAAAACCCTACCTGTCATTTTAGAAGAATACCTGTAAGTATTTTTCACAGTAAAATATGTACTGTCTTGGATATGCCTCAAATAATCCATGGAGACTAAAACAAGGGAAGGATGTCAATGAAACAAAATATATTGAAAATTATTGGAGATGGTGATGGATATAGTGGGTTCATTATATTATTTTACATGCTTTTGAAAATTATGATAATGTCTACAATAAAAGTTGATTTTTGTTGTTGAATGTTCATATCATTCAAAGCAATCTACAGAACCAATGCAATTTCTATCAAAATTCCAATATCATTTTCCACAGTACAGAAAAACAATCCTAAAATTCATGTGAAACCAGATAAGCCACAATTTTAAAAGCTTTTTATCACAAATGCATTTGGTTAAAGGATATCTCTTTTACACAGTTAGTAATCCTGAGGAAAAATAAAATAATATAAAATAAAATAATGTATAAAACAAAGTAAATGTACAAACAACAAAACCACAAAATTATTTCCATGAGAAATACTTTAAATTGAGGATGCCAGCATCCTAGTTCATTTTAAAGGTTCCAGTTTTCTCTCTTCTCCTTGTACAGGTCATGGCTGCCACTGGGCCTGATGGCAATGCAAGCCCGCCTCAGCCATGTCCTAGACCCAGAATCATTTATCAACCTCTGTCTGATATAATTACTTTATTGATTAGTCTGAGCTTGCTGGGATTCAAGCTTTAATTTTCTCCCAACACTTCCATCACCCATGCTCTGTGAAATCCTCATTTACTTTCTTTTAACTACTGAAGTGGCCGTGAGAATATTTCTTGTAGACCTTTAACTATAGAAAACATAATAGACCAGAGTCTCAGGACTGTCCTTTGAAATCCATTATCTTTATTCTGAAGCCATGCTTCCCACAGGCTGCTACCAGCGAATGATTAAGTACAGCAAAGATACTAAAGCAAGTCCATTCCTGGAAGACACATGACTCATCTGATGGGCAATTTTGGCTTGAGGACTCCCCAAGCACCTTGCCGAAGCTTCCCTGGATTTCCTAACTGATTATGACACTTCCCCTCAACCTTCCTTCCCTCCCTCTTTTGTTAGGAGTCAGAACTGTATGGTCATCTGGCACCTGCCTCTCCCAGCCTTTCCGCTCCATTTTCTTTCACAGGTGCGTCTCATAATAAAATCTTTGCTCCTTGACACCTGCCTGTTAGAGGATTGCTATTAACACAGTTACATGTTGAACACATTCCCTAGCTTCCAGTCACTTTTAAGTACAAGCTCTTAAATCCTTAGTCTTGCATGGTATTTAATGTTTATCTCTTTCACCCTGGACTTCTGTCAAAGAGGCTTGAATAGGGAGGCAGTTATAGCTTTTTAGTTCTCAGGATGTCTTTAGAGCCTCCTTTTGGCCATTGTCCTTCATCTCATTAAATATTGATTGTAGCTCAATGCTCTCTTTGTTGCAGTGTGGATTAGGTGCATGTGAGTTCCTCCAGGAACCTTACCAAAGAGGACTCTCCTGTACAGTTCTCTGATAAGGGAGGTCTTATTAAAGTTTGACTTCTTTCCACTCTCTGCCACAGCTCCAGCCTCTGTTGATAGAACCATTAACTCAGAAAGCAGCCTTCTTGGGTCAGATGCCTGCAGGACAGCTCAAGCTCACCTTCTTCCAAGTATCCAATAGACCCACAAAAACTCAAACATTCTTGCCACACCACATGGGGTGGGAGGCTAACTGTTACAGGGCTGTCCAAAAAGGCACAGATGTAAGATCAGCAAATCACTTTACAAGAACACTTCCAAAGGGAAATTACGTGTCATCTCTCTTACTTTCAGACATCCTTCATCCCTGCAAATTATCTTCTCAGAACCATATTCACTTAGCTTGTGGGTGGGAGACATACTCCTCCTCTTCCACAGTAAGAACGGGTAGGACAAGCCACATTATCCCCTTCTTTACTCTTTTAAAGAATTTCAAAGTGGCTCTTTGAAAAATCTGCTCTCCCAATAGTGGTTTTATGTAAACAACATAAAGGAAAGGGAATTAACAGTTTGAGTAGAAGAGCTATTATAATTTGACCAGGGCTAAGTCCTGGGAAGATGTCTGATCGCGATTATTTCAGGCTTTCTTTAGAACATGAGAAGGGGTGCGTGTTTGAGACTTTTTTGCCATCCATTTAATGTCCCAGAATTTAATTTCACAGCATAAAAAAGCTTTATGAAATATTCTAATTTGCTTTCCACCGAGCCCAGATTAAACTCTCCTTGATGGTGCACTACCTTTAATATTGCTGACACCTAACACCGTTATCTCTGGCTCTTTTTTCTACCTCGATGCAGTTCACAGGGGTTCTCCTTAATAATATAGCTTCTGGATCTGCCAGGAAATGGATGGAGAGCATGTAGTTGCTGGCTGGCATTAACACATTCCTTTCATTAGTATTCGAATGAAACATATTAATTCATCATCCTCTATCCATTTTATTTGCCTCATATTTTATTAAAATTTAACAGCAGAATTATTTCCAAATTCTGATATTTTTGCCTTACAACCCCCATAAGATATTTTAAAATACTAGTTCCAGTATCATAGCTAGTACTTTTTATCTTGAATTGTTCCGAGTGTTCCAACTACTGCTTCAGGATTATTTACTTTGTGACAAAAATGTATATCAGATTGCATGATTCTAATACCATATTGGTCTCCCCACTTTTCTTATGTACTATTTCTCAATTATCAGCATGTCCTGAAAGATTGCTGTATGTGCTGTATGTGGAATGTTTGTTGCAAGGAGTCAAACTCTAAGAAAAACATGAAGCAACAGGTTTAGCTGCATATCACTGTTTATGAAGACCTGCTGTCTATGTCTCTGGGAAATACTGATTTCTGTTACACTGCATCTGGCCTCAAATATATCCCCCTTATTTCTGTGCTTCCTGAAATAGTAATTATTTACTTTTTTGTGATTTAGAAATACTCTAATTCAAAAACCTACAAATTCTCTTCTATTCTACTATATAAGACCTGAATTCCTGGCCTGTATATAAAATAATATTTAGGGAAGTTTGAAGTCTTGAAGAGGAAAAAAGGAGACAGGCTCTCTACCAAAGTTAAGGAGCATCATTTTTGCCACTCATCAGTCACCCTTCCCATTTCATGGAATGTTCTCCTAATCAAACCTCCAAGCGAGCATCCTCTATAAACTTAGATAGGAAGCCAGTGGAGTGAAATTGTCATAAACAGAAAAGTAGAAATATTCACAACTCAAAATGAAACAGGTATAGATTTTATAGTCATGGATGCAATAGTCAGGCTCCTGGTTTCAAAAATATTTTAGAATAGAAAATTTTGTCTCCTAGTCCAAAATTACATCTCTTGAGACATCTTAGGATAATTTTCAGTTACCAGATTTAGTCCCTGACTAATATATTTTTTCCTTTCTAATGCAATCTTGACAGAAATCATGTGGAGTTTTGCTCGTAGAAGATTGTAAAATATAATCTAATCAGTGACTAACTTCTGGTCAGATTTCAAGTGAAGTAAATTTTTTTTTTTTAGCTCCTACTGAAGCAGAAGGGGTGAAGTAAATTTTTGACCAAGTTTGTGTCCTTTTTACTCATTCTGTGAGTTGTCATGCAAGATCATGTTGGCTGTCCCACCTATTTGCTCCGGAGACACAGCTCATTCCAGATCAGCCTTTTTACTCTCAGGCACACTCCATGTAAAGGGCCAAGAGCTGATTGTAAAGCTGTAGAATTCCTTGATCAACATGTTTGCTTCTTGCCACAATCATTCTGGAGTCTTCATTGAATTAACTTTAACTTGTTGCCTCCCATAATTTAATCTTCATCATTAAAAAAATAATAAATCATGATGAACCAAAAATTATCTTAAAAACAAATAAAAAAGTTTTATCAGAGAAAAAGAGGGTAAAGGGTAGGAGAGGGAGAGAGAGAAAAAGCTAGCAGAATGATAAAGGACACATAGAGACACTAATAGAAAGTGACATTGACAAAGAGAAGCTAAAGGGCCAGGGTAGTAAATGATTAGTCCCTGATACAAGAAGAAAAACATCCTCCTTTGATGCTCTCGTGACAGATGGGTGATACATCACAGTGCGTCCAGCCTAGAAGGAGTTTCAGGTTGGTGACAGTATATCTGTGGCTTTTCTTCCTGAGTTTTATCATTCTCCCACCTGTGAATAACTATGTTTCAGTGTGTGTGTTGCAGAGGAGGAGAAGGGGTATCAGATCAGTATTCCAAGAATCAGCCACTTTCTACATACGACATACGATTTCATCTATTATTCTTGAAAATATTTTATGGATTTCATATTACAATCATTCATGAGGAACTCCTCTGTGATCTCCTCAGAGTCTATATATTATTTAGGAAGTACAATAAACAAGGACCAAAGCCGTATCTGCTAAGTCCATGCCAAGTGCCAGGCACTCTAAGCAGCTTACAAGCATTATCTCATTCAATCCACAAAGTAACATTATGAAGGAGACAATATTCACTCCATTGCATAAATTTGCAAAACTAAAGCAAAGAGGTTTAAAAAATTGTCACAAAGCAATAACTTTTTTAGAGTTTGGAACTTTTTATCAGGATTTTACTGTTGTAATTACCCATATATTTTTTGATATGTGGACTTACAACCCCTAAAAAATAATTCTCTAAGTTTATCTTTCCTTTCCTTGGGAGACTTCAAAAAGTTCACCTAAGGTGAAACATATTTCCCAAGTCTCATATTATTAAGTTACTTTTGTCCACATTTGTTAAGAAATTCTAAAGTTCATTAAAACACGTGAGTACATTCAGCATTCCCAGACATTCAGGATTTCACTTGAAATCTTGTCTCCTAAATAAATGTCCTCATTCTGAAACATCCAAAATACTAATAGCCATAACACACAGCACCAAATGTCAATAGTAGTGGAGACGACAGACAGAGCCATCTGCCCAATGTGGAAATAGAGAAGGTCAGAGAAGGACAAAATGAAGTCTCCCTTTTCAGTACAGAGAAGTATCTGGTCATCCAGACCACAGAAGAACTGGAATCTCAGTCCTCCTCATACACTTTCATCCTATTCTCACTCTACTTCAAATCCTGATATTCCTAATTAAAATCCACTTAATAGCGATACCACACATATTTTTACCATAATTATACAGCCAGTGAAGTAAAATCTTTACTGTATAACTAACATTAACCATACAAAGAAAGTCATCACAAATCTGGGAAAGCATAAGAGCAAGAGAAAGAGAAATAGATACAGGAAAGATATAAACATTGAGAATATCTCTTGCTATAAAAAAGAAGCACAAAAACACCAGAAATGAGATCTAATTTCTGAAGTGTATGTGCTTCCTCTGTCTCTTGTAGGAAGAAACATGCAGGGGTGAGGAAGACAGCTCAGCTGCAGCAGAGATCTTCTGTTTACTATCAGAAATGTAATCCTATTTACAATTCCCACTCCCCACCAGGGCATCTATACATATCAGATCCTCCTACAACATCTCATTTTTTTATTAGGTACATGGATGTCTATTATGAAAATCCATTACTATAAGTTTGTTAATATTTTATAACACAGTAGAAAAGTTTGCATACATCATTCAATATAATGCGACACTCTGGAGTGGATAGACTCTCCTTTTGTGCTCCCTTTTCTCTGACTCATATTGCAAGTAAATAATGCCTGCCAAGTACAGCATCCAGCTGTAACAGGTACCTCCCTTTGTCTTGTTACCAATGGATCTGCAAGTCTACCTAATGGACTGTAGGTGGCTTTCCTGGTTCTTATACCTGCAAGTGTTTGCCATCTTTCCACAATGTCTCTTATTTGCATAACATTCAAAATTGTTTACATTAATATTTCCTTAGAAGTTTGGATGCCCTAAAATTTATTTTGCTCTCCAACAAAACTTGAACAAATTTATTTGGGTTTTTTTCTGGAATAATAAGGGTCATTGATGAAATCTCTCTTAATGTGAAAAATACTGCTCACAATGCAGAGCTTAAGACCAAAAAATAGGTCCAAGTATCCTTTGTAGAAAACAACGGGATCGAAGAAAACACCTCAGGAAGACATGGGGAGACTACGTGGACATCACAGAAAAGTTATTGCTCATTAATCCCTACAAAACATCATTCTGTTAACTTTCCCAGATACCAACTTTCTTCCCTCACTTCTAACCCATGGATCATTCTTTCTGAATAATCATTGGTCGACTGCTGAACAGTGGAAAATCTGAGTTGAAAGTCAGGATATTGAAATACACTGTTTCAAAATCAATATAATTAGAAAATAACACAAAGAGAGACTAACAAAGAATAGTAGATAAATTAGCATTATTGTTCTGAGGCCATCTCAGGAGCTTACCTTATAGTCTTTCCTTAAGGTCTCTTACTTTAAAGAGTAGATTTCACAGATTATTCCTGCTAAAACTTAGCCCATTTTTACATATGTCTATATTTCATGAGGATGTTACATCATTTTAAAAGACCACATCCTCTTTTCCAGTATTTCTTGACAGTTATCCAAATCTAATATTCCTGAAATTTATAGTAGTGTTACTGCTGCTGATCAAAATGCATGAATAAACCAGATTTCTGTGTG
The DNA here is from genome assembly GCA_963575035.1 of Avahi laniger. NCBI lineage: Eukaryota > Metazoa > Chordata > Mammalia > Primates > Indriidae > Avahi > Avahi laniger. The sequence continues at coordinate 7,738 of CAUYSK010000288.1, read as the reverse complement.
CTCTGAAGTTAAAGCAGTTTCAGTTTGATTGTGGTTTGGAGATCTTATAGCTACCATATTCATTAGGGCTCTCAGAAGAGAGAATGTATTGGGGGCGGGTGGTGAGAAAGAGACAGAGAGACAGAGACATATATGTTATGTTGGATGAGTGTTGAATCAAGCCAGCCAGTTGTCCTCCTCACCCAGCTTGTGCATATTCAAATAAGTATGGCATCCCCTCCTCCAACTACTTACCAGTACTACTACCTCTCTCTACATTCTTCATTTTGCTCCTTATTTTCTAGATTCTTTGGATGGGAATTTAGATCAATAATTGTAAACCTGTCTTCTTTTCTAATATACATATTTAAAGCCATGCATTTCTCTCTAAAAAAAAAATCTCTTAACAGTAACCTACAAACTTTATTGTTTTAATTTATCATTTAATTTGAAATGCCTTCCAAATTTCTTTGTCACAGTGGCTATTTAGAAATATGTTGTCTGCTTTCCACACATTTGGGGAATTTTTAGGATACTTTAATGTTGCTAATTTTTAAACTAATTCATTATAGGGTACAAAGTCAATAAAAAAGTCAGTTGCAATTATTTACACCAATAGTAACTCATCCAAAAAAAATCAAGAAAATAATCTCATCTATGATAGTAAAAAATAAAATACTAAGGAATAAATTTAACAAAGGAGATTAAAATGGTGTACACCCAAACCTAAAACGTTGCTAAAAGTATTTGAAGAAGACACAAATAATTGGAAAGATTTTTGAGTTCATGGATTGGAAGACTTAATATTGTTAAAATGTCTATGCTATCAAAAATTATACATAAATTTAATTCAATCCCTATCAAAATCCCAATGATATTTCTTACATAAATAGAAACAATAATTTTTAAATTCATGTGGAACCACAAAACACTCTGAATAGCCAAAACAATCCTGAGAATGATAAACAAAGTTGGAGACATCACACTTCCTGATTTCAAATTATATTACAAAGCTATAGTAATCAAAATAGTATGACACTGTACAAAAACAAACAAATAGAACAATACAGACCCTAGAAATAAACACAAACATATATGGTAAACTAATATTTAACAAGGACACCAAGAAAACACAATGGAGAAAAGATAGTGTGTTCCATAAATGGTATTGGTAAACTAGATATCCACATACAAAAGAATGAAACTGGACTCTTATTTCACACCATTTATAATAAATCAACTCAAAATAGATAACAGACTTAAAGATAAGACCTGAAAGCATAAAACTCCTGGAACAAATCATAGGGAAAATATTCCTTGACATTGTCTTTGGCAGTGATTTTCTGGATAAAAGCTCAAAAAAAATCTCAAAAAGCTCGAGAAACAGAAGCAAAAATAAATAAATGGGACTAATTCAACTAAAAAGCTTCATAGGAAAGAAAATAATCAGAAAAATGAAAAGGAAGATTGATTGGGGAGAAAATATTTGTGAACTATATAGCTTATAAGGGGTTAATATCCAAAATATATAAGAAACACAAACAACTTATAACAAAAAAAAAAAAAACAAAAAAAAAAACTCTGATTAAAAAATGAGTAAAGGACCCAAACAGACATTTCTCCAAATAAGACATACAAATGGCCAATAGGTATATAAAAAATGCTCAAGATTACTAATCAGGAAAAAATGGCAGACTAGTGGTGGCCTCCCAGCTCACTGCTCCCAGGGAAGGAGATGAAGAGCACGGATGGCTGCCTATACGTGATGGGCTCACTCCAAAACAGCACTGTGAATTTGCAGAGAAGCTGTGTCTGACACTCACTGCAGGAAAAAAGGTGACAGGGATATACATTCACAAAGATTGGAGAGCACACGGAATACAATAGAGAATAAAGCACGGGAGGGCCATGCTTACCCAGCCGGCACAGTGCCATCTGACCTACAGGAAGACACCCACCACCCCCCACGGACCTCCGACCTGCTCAGACAGGTACACACCTAGAGTTGGTGCAAAGCCGTTGCACAAGACAACAGGCTCTGTGGAGAAGAGACTACAGAGGGAATCATACTGAATTCTTGGGTGCACTGTGCCAGGACTGCACTGGGCTGAGGAGGGAATGGACTGATATGCAGCTTCCTGGGGTCATACACTGGAATTTGGAGATGAGCACTTTACCTTTGGAAGTCAGAGAGGGCAGGGCATGGGAGTTGATTGGAGAGCAGTGGGCTCCACCCTTGGAGGCCCCTAGCAGCCAATTCAGTGGACTCCAGGTGGGGCGAGGAGAGCCATGTTTTCTGTACAGCTGATCTGCATCTGCAGGACCCTGGTGCCTAAGAAGCAGTTTGAGGCCTGTTCATCCAGGCCCGCCTGTCCAGCTCTGGCTGTCTCCTGCATGCTTGGCCCTAATGCCCACTCTCCAGGTCCAGTCAGCTGCAATCTTTAGGGTCCCCCACTTGGAGGACCTGTTTGGAGGCTTGGTTTCCAGCTCCACCCCATCCCTGGCCCAGGAGCTCTCACTCTCTCACTCTGGGGCATGGAGGGCTCCACCCTAGGAGGCTGCCAGCAGCTGCTTCAGTGGGCTCTGGGCAGAGCCAAGGGAGCCGCATTCTCTGTGTGGCTGATCTGCATCTGTAGGACCCTCGTGCCTAAGAAGCAGATTGCAGCCAATCTACTGGAGCCTCCCTTCCAGGTCCTGACTGCCTCCTGCCTCCTGGGTCCTGAATTAGTCCTCCAGATCCAGTCAGCCTGCATCTGCACACTGCTAAGCAATCAGACAGTCCTTCTATACACACAAGTTCAGAGATTGCTGCCACCAGTGAGCAGGAAGCTTCCTTCAGACAGAACATCAGGCTCCCAGCGCCCCTCAACGGTGACTCAAATGGGACAGCAGGCACCATATTGCTTCTGTAACTACCAGGCACCTCTGTCCTCCCCTGGGGGCTTCAACTCCCCAGGCTCCATCCTGCTCATTCCCACACAGACATTTCTTAACTTCAACCCAGAATGCAGGAGCCACAGAAGTCCAGTCGGTCCTGGGGTGTTCTGCATGACTTCAGAGCCTGGTCATTCTGGGAGGACTACATCCCAGAGAGAGGATTGGAGATGACATGCAGCCCCATTAGAAAAAGACCGGCCCCCTAGGTAGAGGGATATCAAACCATCAGGGGCACCCCATGGGTGACACAGGACCAGCATTCTTTTCCTTGGCTTGGTCAGGGATTGATTGCTGGAGCCCTGGGGACAGGCCCACAGACCAGATCCCATACACCCAGGTCTCAACTGCATCACCCAGAGTCACAGAGAGGATATTTGTGAATTAGTCTCATGAGGAGTGGGTGCCTGCAGGAGCAGACCCAGGGGAGAGAGCAGTGTGGATCCTAGCTACGGTGAACTAGTGGGGCTCTCCTCTTCCCATGGAAAAGCCACACTCCCTGCTTACGTTGGGACACTGACTAGGGAACCTCCCTGCCTGCAACACAGTTGTTCAGGAGCTCGGCTGCCTTGAGGGCCTACCTATAGGCAGAGGTCTGGGAGAAATTGAGAAATAGGGCAGAACTGAAAGGAGCGAGGCCTGCTCCAGACTAAAAGATTGTGGGTCTCAGACAGCTCGGCCTCCATATGTAGACTGTCTGGTTAAGTGGGGCCACTTCGGCCCCTCCCATGCAGTTTAGCCCAGAGGTGGGGAACAGTCCTTTAATGCTTGCATATCCCTTGCCAGCATTTGCAGAACTGGAGTGCAGGTTCACCCAATTTAACCCTGCCCAACCTCATTCCCACACCTGTCTCTGCTGTGGTGGTGAATAAATGACTCACCTAGAAGTTCCAGGGTCCCAGCCACCACCTGGGGCATTAGAGGGCTTCTCCTGAGGAATTTGAGCCAGTCACAGGATCCAAAAACAACAGTGCAGCTTCCTCTCTCCAGCAAACACCACCTACTGAGAGGGAGGTCAATTTGCATGTCCATTACAGCATTTACTGACTCAGTCATAGAGGGTGTGGTTAATTCACACCCACAAGCACCTCCTGCTAACTCAGAGATTAAACTGGGTATGTCTGTATCTAAACAAAAGAAAATTCAAAAGTAAGAAGCAACATCTGTTCCAGAAGAGAAGGAACCAGCAAAAGAACTCTGGAAGTATGAAGAAACAGAGCAAAAGGTCACCCCCAAAAGGAAACACCAGCTCCCTAGCAATAGATACCAACCAAAAGCAGAATATTGAAATGACAGATGAATAATTTCAAACATGGATTGTAAGAAAGCTTAATGAAATACAAAATGAAATAGAAACCCAAGACAAAGAAACCACAAAAACAATGTAGGAAAGGAATGAAAAATTCACTAAAGAAATTGAATTTTTAAAGAAAAATAAAACAGAACTTCTGGAAATGAAAAATTCATTCAAGGGATTACAAAACACAATGGAAAGTCTTAAGAATGGGTTAGATGAGGCAGAAGAAAGAATTTCAGAGCTTGAAGACAACACCTTTCTACCGAACAAGTCAGTCACAGAGGTAGAGCAGAGAAATAAGAGGAATAAGCAAAGACTACAAGAAATATTGGATTATGTAAAGAGGCCTAACATAGGAATGATAGGCATCCTCGGGGGTGAAGAAGAAAATACACAAGGGTTGGATAATTTATTCAAGGGAATAATTGAGAAAAAATTCCCTGGCATTGCTAGAAATCTAGATATCCAGGTACAAGAAGCTCACAGGAACCCTGGGGGATTAATCACAAAGAGAAAAACACCACAACACACTACAATAAAGACATTTGCACTCAAATGTTTACAGCTGCATAATTCACAATTGCAAAGATGTGGAAACAAGCCAAGTGTGTGTCAATACATGAGTGGATTAATAAAAATGTGGTATATATATGGAGTACTACTCAGCCACAAAAAAACAATGGTGAACCAATTCCTCTATTATTCTGGATGGTGCTGGAACCCATTCTTCTAAGTGAAGTCACAAGAATGGAGAAACAAGTACCACATATACTCACTCCCAAATTGGTATAATTGATTAATACTTATGTACACATATGGAAGTATTAATAACATTCATCAGTTGTCAGGCTGGTGGGAGAGCAAAGGTGGGGATGAGGAAATGCACACCTGATTGATGTGGTGCACACTGTCTGGGATGAGAACACTTGTAGCTCTGATTCGGGTGGTGCAAAGGCAATATATGTAATCTAAACATTTGTACCCCCATAAAATTTTGAAATAAAAAAAGAGATTACTAATCATCAGGGAAATGCAAATCAAAACCAAAATTAGATATCACCTCATGCCTATTAGAATGGCTGTATCAAACAGACATGAGGTAACAAGTGTTACAAAAGTGTGGAGAAAAGGAGGCCCTTTACTGTGTTGGTGGAATGTAAATTGCTGCAGCCATTATAGAAACCAGTTCCTCAAAAACTTAAAAATAAATTTACAGTGTTACCTAGCAATGCCTCTTCTGTGTATATACCCAAAGACATGAAATCAGCATTTCATACAGATATCTGTGCTCTCATGTTCATTGCAGCATTATTCACAATTGTCAAGATATGGAAACAACGTAGGTGTCTGTTGATGAATAAATGGATAAAGAAATTTGAAGATACATACACACACACACACACACACACACACACAGAAATATTATTCAGCCTTAAACAAAGAAAATTCTGCCACTTGTGACAACATGGATGAAACTGGAGGACATTCTGCTAAGTGATATATGCCACACTGGAAGAAAAATACTACGCAATCTCATCTATATGTGAAATCTAAAAAAGTTAAATATATAGAAGCAGATTACAGAACATGGTGACCAGTTCATGGGGTGGGGAGGGGGATTGGGATGGAGAGATGTCTGTCAAAGGGTACAAAGTTGCAGTAATGTAGGATGAATGAGTCTAGACATCCAATGTGCAGCATAAGGACTATAGTTAATAATATTGTATTGTACACTGGAAGTTTGTTAAGAGAGTAGGTTTTAGGTATTTTTACTACAAAAAAAAAATAACTATGTGAGATAATGGATATATTATTTGGCTTAACTGCAGTAATCATTTCGCTATGTATATGTATATCAAAACATGTTATACACCTTAAAGATATACAATTTTAGAAATTTTACTGTGGTCAGAAAACATACTTTATGATTTCAGTCCTTTGATATTTATTGAACCTTGTTCTGTGACCCAGCATATTATTCATCTTAAAGAGAATTCTATTTGTATTTGAAAAGAATGCACATTCTGGCTTTGTTGAATGTAGAGTTCGAAAATATTTAATAGATTATGACAGTCAATGGTGTTATTTAGACATCTTATATCCTTACTAATATATTTTGCCTATTCATTCAATTATTGGGAAGAAAATTTAAACTCTCAAAATATAATTTTATTTGGGTTTTTATATGTTATATTTTGCTTCATTTACTTTGAGTTTCTGTCAAAAGACGCCTACACATTTAGGATTCCTGTGTCTTTTTAATGAAATACTCCTTTTATCATTATGAAATGTGTTTTTCTCTGGCAACATTTCTTAACTTGAAAGCTGCTGTGCCTGTAGTCATATTATGATGAGTATTATTTTCAGATTTATGCTTTTTCATCTTTCTACTTTTAACCTGTTTGTACTTTTATATTTAAAAAGCACATTTTTTTACAAATGGCACATAGTACAGTCTTTGCTTTGTATCAGTCTGATAATCTGTCTTTGAATATAATTGTAATCTAATGATCACTTATATTTAATGTAATTTTTAATATTATTAAATTTATGTTGGCCATCATACTAATTGATTTCTATTTTTCCCCTCTGTGCTTTGTTCCTTTTTCCCTCCTTGTCTTCATTTGTATTGCTTACTTTTTAAAAAATAACTCACTTTATCTTCTTTATTGCCTTTTTTGCTATACTTGTTTATGAATTTCTAGTGATCACCATCGGAAATAAAACATTCCTTTTGAATTTATAAGCGTATCCTCAAGTAATATTATACCACTTACATAAATGTGATAAAACCTTAAAGCAGAATATTCTGGTTGAATCGTATGACATCTTTTATGCTATTGTCATATACTTCATTTCAACATATTTTATTAAACAGTTAATTTTCTTTAAAATGAATTATTAAAAGAGAAAAATACTCCTTATATTTGCAAAAATTTACAGTTTCCCACTTTCTGCATTTCTGCCATTAGATCCAGTTTCTAGCTGTTACTTTTCTGCTTTAGCCTGGAGAAACTTTTGTAGCATTTTATATAGTGCAGGTCCTCTTGCTACAAACACTTTATTAGCTTTCATTTATCTAAAATTTCTTTATTTGCTTGTATTCATAAAATATATTTTTATTGTATTAAAAATTTTAAATTTAAATTTTTCTTTTCAAAAATTTAACATGTCCTTCTAATGTTTCCTGCCTTGCCTTGTTTGGACGAAGAGCTACCTATAATTCTTATGAATGTTCACCTGTATGTAATGTGTCTTTCACTCTGGCTGCTTTGTGTTTGTTTGTGTTTTGTAATATTTTCTTTTTACTCTTGGTTTTTTTTTTTTTTATTTCAGCATAATATGAGGGTACAGATGTTTAGGTTCCGTGTGTTGCCCTTGCCCCCTCTCCCCCCCTCAGTCCAGGTTTCAAATATGTCCATCCCATTGCGTGGTGCACATTGCATTCTTTGTGTACCTAATGGTTATTCAAATAATATCACTGATTAAGATTTGTTTGAAATAGATGAAAGTATTGCCATGGGCTAA
>CAUYSK010000285.1:0-13906 GCA_963575035.1 Avahi laniger | reverse complement strand
ATATTCCTAGGTACTTTATTTTCTTTGTTGCTATTGTGAAGGGGATTGAATCTTTGATTTGGTTCTCGGTATGACTGCTGTTGGCATATATGAAAGCCTCTGATTTGTGTGTATTGATTTTGTATCCAATAGCCTCTTGGTTGTATCCAGTAGCCTCTTGGTTGAATCTTTGGGGTTCTCTAGATATAGTATCATATCATCAGCAAATAGGTTGATGGAGGATCTGCCACTTGGGAGCATCAACAGTTGTAGCGACAAGAAGAGAGAAGAGATCATTTGTAGTGGCACTTAAATATGGGCGACTTGGATCACTTCTGCTTATATTTCACTGGACAAAAGCTCCATGACCACCAAAACTCACGGGAGCAGGGAAGTACAATTCTCCTGTGTGAGTGGAAGGAGAAGAAAACCTGAAATATTGGTGAGAAGATATAATGTCTGCCAGTTTGCCCTTCTGCTCACCAGGTATTTCAGTCACTCTTCTCCCATGTAGAGCACACTCCCATCTCAAAGGAGACAACTCCCAAATCCCATCTAGTTAGAAAATTTAGCTCAGAGTCAGGTTCCCTTTACATTTCAGGGTAGGGCAGTTACACAACAGTCTCTACATCAGACCTTGATATAATTTCTCTTGATATAAGCCCTTTGAACCAAAAAGACAAATTGTATTCATCTCAAGCACCCAATATACAACCCAATATACAATGATGAAACAAGTACAACATGACCAGAAAAGCACTCCCATTTGGAAAAGAAAAACTCCGTGATACATAACAATTACTGGTGTATAATAATTGAAACACTGGTTGGTAAATATTGTTAAGGCCTTCTATCCTTGGCGGTAGGGGTGAATATTCCTTGAAATCTACTCTCCAGTGGGTGGAGGGACTTGTTTTTCTATAGTTCTCTGTGGCCCTGACTCTACCTTCTGGAAAATTCTTCCTTTTCCATTATCCTTCTGGTCACATCTGAAATAGGGGACAACAGAGCTCCTTGTGGTCCATGCAGGATTCTCAGCCCTCTTCTTGTCCTATTTCTTCTGTCAATAAAACTGCTAAAAATGTAATAGGATTCCTATCTGTTTGATTCCAATCAACCGTATGTGCCAGTATCCATATCCACAGTTCTTTGTAAGATGTGCTTTCTTAGGTGTTACATTTCTCTTCTTTCTCACACATATATCCTCACCTCTTCACATCCCCCTGATATCAGGTAATGTGAGTCTTTTGGGAACTGGGAAAGACAGACACTTTAGCTCTTTATCCTGAGTTATTTTGTCAAAATGAAGCAGTTCATTGGATACCACACCCTTAATTGGCTTTTTGTGCTGAGATCCACCCTCAATCCATCTAGTGATTTTCACCAGGGCATAATGTCTATACTTTTAATTTGACCTCCATCTGAGGGTTGAGTGTAATTGGCCTTTGCTACTCAAAGATTTTCTTACACTTAATTTTTACATTTTAGGGAGGCGAGGTAGTTTTCCACTCCTGAAAGCTCATGGATTTTTATATTCTCTCTACTCCCTTTTATTCCTGTTTGCAAATGTACAAATTCTTTACCAAACTCAGGAAGTGGCCAAACACAGCCAAGAATAACCAACACTCACCAGTAAAGTCTTGTTTTCAAACTTGCTCCCCTAGAGCTACGTATAACTTTATTGGGTACATAATATGACTCCCAAGTTATGGCAGATGACATTTACCAACTATTTTGGCATTACGTCTTTCTCACCTTCAATTTGCAACTCCTCACTGCTTCCAGTACCAATGTTTATTTCTGTTGGTATAAAGTAAGTTATATTGTCATACAAAACCCCAAGTTTTCAGAGGGAACCAAATTTCATTCACAATTTCACTCCAGATTACAGACAGTGAAGGTTCAACGGGAATAGTACCTGTCTCTGGTCAAGGTGGCAAGGGAAAGAGAATGGCTACTCAAACAAAGTCTTAAATACTCTCCCTCTTGAAAGTGACACATTGATACTTCATTTATGAAAGCTAGTTTTATGGCTAAAGCTAACTTCTAAGTAGGCAAGGAGGGCCAGGCCCTCCTCATTCCCAAAAGGAGAGGAGAACCATAAATACTGAAGAGTAGCATTAACATCCTGCAACAAAGCACAAAATTAGTTATCTTTAGCCTCTTAAAATAATGTAAGGACATTAGAAAATTTTAATTCTTATTTCTCCTAACATATAATATTTCCCAGGATATTAATTTTATCTTTTTTATCTTCTGATTAGATATTATTAATATCATTATGTTTACCACTTTCATTATTCCTTCTCTTATATTACAACTTAATAGGTTTAATTTGGGGTATGTGTGAAATATAACCTTTAGAATCCTCCAGCTGAGAATCTGTTGGTAGTAAATTCTTTGTTTTTGTATGTCTGAAAAGGTTTTATTTCACCCTCCTTTCCTTTTCTTAAGCCAGAGTTTATTTTCCTGGGTACTCAATTCTAGGTTTTCATTTCAGATTTTGAAGGTATAATTCTACTGTCTTGACAGTACCATTGTTGTTGAGAATTCAGCTGTAAAATTGCCATTACTTTGTACCGAAACTGCTTTTCCTTCTAACTTCTCTTACAATCTTCTTTTCTTTGCTCTTCTGTAATGCACTATAATTTGTCTGGGTGCGGAAGTCCTTTAATTTATCCATCCTGGGATTTAGATACTTTGAATCTGAAGATTCTTGTCTCTCATCAGTTTCAAAAACTTTCAGCCTTCATCTCCAGGATTATTGTCTTTATCGATTCTCTCTTAAAACTCTGATTAGATGTAAGGTAAATCATCTTGCTCTAATGTCTAGGGATTTTTCACCTAACTTACATTATTTATCTCTTTTCTCTATACTATATAATTTCCTTAGAATTATTTGTCAGTTCACTAATTTTTTTTTCTTTAGTTGTATATAACCTGCCATTAAACTTGTCCTTTTGGTTTTTTGTTTCTATATATATATCGAATTGATATATATTTATATATTGTTTAAATATACATATTGAATTATATGTATAATTCAAGTTCTATTTGATTTTTTAAAAAGCTGTCTAGCCATTGTTATAGTTTGTTACTAATACTTTTGATACTATCTTATTGAAGTTATAGAACATATTTTTATATTCTGTCTGATAATATGAGTAGCAGAATTCTTCATAAATCTCATTCTGCTACTGTTTTTATTGTTGACTTATTCATGGAATCTTGTTTCCTTGTGTGTTTTGTGATGTTCAAAAACTCAAGTTTGATTAATTATATCTGTGGGAATTTTGTGAGGCCTAAGTTGAAAATGCATTTCTTCCAAGAATGTATTTGCATTTTTTACTTCCCTGCCTTGAAAATACCACCACTCAGTATTCCTTCAAAATAGATTATTGCTTAAAGTTTTTAATGCCATGTAAGTAAAGTAGTGTCAGTTTCTTCCCCCAAACTATACAAGGGCCAGCTTGTATATAGGAACACAGTGAATTTGTCTCTTCTTCTCCTACCAAGAAAGGCAAAAGGAAATTTTCCTTGTTATTTCTGTCTATAGGTTATAGTTTTTATTCATTCACCTTGTTTTTATTCTATGGCTCTCCTAATAAAATGTCTTCCTTAACAAAGCCCAGACATTGCCTACTATCCCCATCATTACATACGGCCATCGAAATACAAGCTCAGTGTCATCAAGGATGGGCAGATACCCTCAGAGAAGGTACCAACCTCAGTGTCACTTTCCTCTCTGGATTCCTGCTTCTATTCCATTTTTGGTCTCTTAGGATTTCCTTTACTTTCTTGCTAGCACAACTATGGATATTAAGAAATTGAGTGGGTTAAAAAACTTGTCCAGCATTTTAAATTATTTTGATATGTGAGCTTGGAACTGGGCATGTAGTCTAACGTAGTGCCAAATATGGAAATCCAGTTTTCCAATTTTTTCTTATGATTTATTCTGTTATTTTTAAATAAGTACACTGGAAAGATCATTAGAGAGCTGGTGTTTGTTTCGTAGAGCTTTAGACTACACCGATCTATCCAGGAGTCACTGGCTTTGATCCCACAAGTAGACTCTCCAGCACTTCCAATTCCAGAAAATCACTTTGACCCTCTCTTCCTTTGTCCATTTCCTTTTTTTTCCCTCCCTGCTTGAATCCAAAGCATATTCAGAGTCTGACCTTTGTCTTTGTTTTTCATTCTAAACCCAAAATTGACCACCTGGACTTGAACACAAATTTAGCTTTCTGAGTTTTTATGCCTTGATACTCCCTAGAACTTGCCTTTACTCATGGCAAGGTCATTGACCTTTCTGCTTTTCACTGTCAAAACTGAGCATGCCACTTGATCTGATCCTACACCAGCCATTCTACTCTGTCATTAGACACCTGACTTATGCCGTGAAAAAGCCTGTTCCCATTCATAAAAAGGAGAAAAATAATAACAATAAAAAGATACCATGAGTTCGACCTGTAACCACTCTTCGGACAGTGATCAAATTTTGGTATCCAAAGCCCAATATACTCTAAGAATGTTTGTGTTTTACTACTAGCAATATTAGTATTAATATTATGGCATCTCTTATTATGTGCCGTTTATTGATTTATTAATGTTACATTCAAAAATTTTTCTCTACTGCTCATCCTAGATGACTTCTATATATATTATTTTTAGTTGTACGAATTTTTCAGGCTTTAGAGTTGCAGTTTGTATCAGTGCACCAAACATGGTACCTATTTCCAAGGAAACATCTTTTTGTGTGCGTATTTTCAGCTCCAAATAAAATAGCATGGACAGAGGAATGCAGACCTCATATCAGCTGGGCTTATGCCATGTGACAACTGCCAAACCAGGAAAGGGTTTATCCTCATGAAAATCAAACCCTGAGTTGAGGAAGTATGGTGCTTTTATCAGAATAAGAAAAAATAGATGCAGGATAAACAAAAACACTTGTTAACTACTATTTCTCATTGCCCTTCAGACAAAGTCTGGCTACAAAATTTCTACTAATTTTCTATTTAGTAGAAAATATCTTCTCATCCCAAAAGCCTCCACTCCTTGAACTTTTTTTTCTTATACCTTTAAGTAATTGATTGGATCTATAAATGCTCTCTCCTCCCTTGTGGTTTAGACAGCCTGGACCTTAGATACCCGATGGGTAGCCAAGGCACCTGTTGCCTGTAAACGTAGCAGAGTTTCCACCTCTCCCCAGGCCCAATTCCATTTCTTGCGATAGTTCATTCTCTGGCTCACCGCAAGGTACAGAAGGCCTACCCAATGATGAGTGCAAAGAAGAGACTAGGTGAACTAGCAGTTGGTTAGTCCAAGCTGACTTTGATTCAGTTTGCCAGGCCTACCACGTGAGGGCGATAGGAAGTAAGAGAGGGAGAGCCACACACAGGACTTTTTAATACGCAATCAGTGACTGTGGTCCAAACAGTATCCCAGAATTTGACAGAACATTAGCAGTCCTCCTTGGGATTGAGAAGAATGGAAGGACAGCAGAAAAGGAGAGTGAGAGATGGGGATGGAGATTATCTTTCTACTTCAATATACATCTTTCCAGTCATTTTTCTAAGCATAGGGGATGAAGTAATGTTTAGACATTTTTTTTTTACTTAAGAATATATTTTCTATGTCCTTAAATATTTGATAACATGTAACTTTTAAACACTGAATCAATTAGGTATATTATATCTAATCAAAACACTATATTTGGACAGTTGAGGTATTTCCAGATTTTCTGTACTATAAATTATACTATAATTAACTTACGTAGGGTATATCTTTACCCAAAACCATGGTTATTTCCTCTGAATAAATTACTATAGGTGAAAATGCTGGATTAAAATGAATATAGATTTTTAAGGATAAATATTGCTAAGTATTCCAAGAAGTGCATACAAATTTATACTCCACAAACAACATATTGCTTACTTATCTATCTTTACCATGCCAGCACTCTGTGATTTATTTTAATCTTTGACAACTTGACTCTTTGTTCATATTTCTAAAATTGTAATGAGTCTGAATATTTTATTCACATATTTATTGCTTGTTTTTTATTTCTTTTTGGAACTTTCCATTAGTATCCTTAGTCTAGCAACGCTTTTTCTGAGTCATTTTGCTCCAGTTTGGATATGTAGTACCCCTGTCACCCTAGGATGAGAAAGCATTAGCAAAGGAGGAATTTGTATCATTATGTTTCGAAAAGATACTTCCCTTTCTTATGGTGCATTTTGTTTAAGTTCTTTGCCTCCCCGCCTCATAATTCCGCTGGCTCTCTTTGCTTTCTCCCCTACATGGCTGCCCCTGTAAAGAGTTTGCAGTAACATCTAGATTAGCTAGAAATCCAGTACACTACCCATTGCACTGCAGAGCCAGCCAACATCTAGATCAGACCCATTCAGAGTCCTCACGACAGGAAATTGAGCCCAGCACTCCACTACCAAAAGGTGACCTCCGGACAAAGCCTCCTTTTCTGGCCTTTCCAGGTTCCCTGGTTTGTGATGCACAGCCTTTCGTTCAGTTTCCTGTGCAACCCGTTCTGATGAATTCACCTCAGAGTCACTTTTATTATCAGCAGATCCATCATATTAAAATGGCACTTAGGAGTCAGATGAGGCAGCAAGGCAGAAGGAAATAGAAGAATGAGCAGAAAGAAGAGAGAAGAGTGAGGCAGGAACCCTGATGCTCGAGGAGAAAAAATTAACTGGTCTGGCTTAGAAAGAGACTTCACTTATTTTTGGATCCAATCCCAGTGTTCTGTCTACTGGGTTTGACAGCTAGAGTGGATTACGTTTTAAGTTTTCTTCCTCTATATGACCCAAGTTATTTTTAGGAATAATCATGAAATGAAACAAATAATTAATGACCAGAAAAATTTAAACAGTGAACATTATCTTTTGTTGAACTTCATAATATGTCATATCAGTAAAAATAAATCAATGAAAATGAAGAGCCCATTTTATAAAAGGAAAAGAGAGTGAAATTTTCTTTCATTGAACTTTCTATATATAATAATACCATTGGAAGAGTTCTCAAAAATAAAATACATAGGGTAGTATAAAAGAATGGGGTAGTAAAAAGGTAATAAATCAACACTTATTAAATATATTAATGTATATTTTTCAAAGAATGGTAAAATTTAATTTATATTGGCCTGTCCTAGGAGTGAATAGCAGCATTACCATGTCTGTTTTATTGAGCTTTAATTTCCACAGGTTTGTCTATGACTTCAATAAAATGAATCTTCACATACTCATGCTCAATGGATAGTATGGCCAGATTTATCACTTAATTTTTTATTAATTTTAACTTCAAAAGTTTTAACATGAAGTAAGATGATGACACAGTTAAGAAAAGCTTTAAACAAAAGGATAAGCAGAGATTCACATGAATCCAATTTCTCAATAAAATCCAAAAAGTGTGAAACTGCCATGTCTTTATTTCTCTGGGATCAATTCTAGCAGTTTTCAAATATCCCTATAATCTAAAATTTTAAACACAAATAAAAATTTCACTTTATCATATACAATGACAGAATTGAAGGAATTCAAGTTTTATTTCTTTGCCTTTATAATCACTGTGCTATCATTGTTTATTTGATTCTTTTGTTTGAATACTGGAGTTTGTTGTATCATAAGAAGTGGAGACATAAACTGCACCCAAAGTTAGCTTGAATGATTATGTACCTTTACAAATTTCCTCTTAAAATGAATGCATGTAGCTAAGTTGGCATGGGTCAGGGCTCTCATAATTAAAGTCTATGTAGAATGCAGTGCTTATTAAGGAATAGCACAAAAATGCTAGTTCGAAGGTCACATATACATTATTAAAATCCAACAGTAGCCATAGCAATTATTTAAAAACTAATCCAATAAAATATATCTTTGGGCAACCTGCAGAATGGGACAAAATATTTGCAAACTATTCATTTGACAAAGGATTAATATCCAGAATATACAAAGAATTCAGACAACAGCAAAAAACCCCAAACAATCCAGTTAAAAAATGGGCAAATGAGTTGAATAGACATCTCCTAAAGGAAGCATGCAAATGGCCAACAGGTATATGAAAAACTGTTCAATATCACTAATTATTAGGGAAATGCAAATTAAAACTACAATGAGATATCATCTCACCCCAGTTAAAATGACTACTATCAAAAAGACAAAAAACAACAAATGTTGGTGAGGATGCAGAGAAATGGGAGCTCTTCTACACTGCTGATGAAAATGTAAATTAGTACAACCATTGTGGAAAACAGTATGGAGATTCCTCAAAAAACTAAAACTAGAACTACCATATGACCCAGCAATCCCACTACTGAGTATATATCCAAAGGAAAGCAAATTAGTATGTCAAAGAGATATCTGCATTTCCATATTTATTACATAGTATTCACAATAGCCAAGATATGGTTTTGACCTAAATGTCCATCAGAGAATAGGTGGATAAAGGAAATGTGGTATACACAATGGAATATTATTGAGTCTTAAAAAAGAAAAAATACTGTCATTTGTGACATTTTGTGTATCCAGAGGGCATTATACTAAGTTAAAAAAGTCAGAAACAGAAAAACAAATACTGCATGATCTTAGTTTTATGTGGAATCTAAAATAGTCAAACTGATGGAAGCAGAGAGTAGGAAAGTGTCAGGGGCTGAGGGGAGGAGGAAGGGGGAGGTGATGGTTAAAAGGAACAAAGTTTCAGTTGTGCATGATAAATAAGTCTGGACGTCTACTACACAAAACAGTGCCTATAGCTAACAATATTGTATACTTAAAATTTGTTAAGTGGGTAGATTTTATGTTGTGTTCTTATCATAAAAAAATAATAATAAAGGGAAATGGGAGGAAACTTTGGGAAATGACAAATATGCTTGTGGACTTGATGGTGGTGAGTGTTTCTTGGGTGTATACTTATCCCCAAACTCATCGACATGTATATATTAAATATGTACAGCTTTTTATTTGTCAATCATACTTCATTAAAGTGATTTTAAAAAGAAAAAGAGAGAGAGGCAGCACCAAGGTCTCCTTTCTGCCTATTGACTTCTGCTGATCCCTGAAGACTTTGAGCTTTGGGGGTTTGACTGCCCACATGATGCAGGGGAACAAGAGGTAAGGTTTTCATCCTCAGAATTGTAACAAGATAACTTTGTATAAAGCTAGAAATCCAAAGGAAAAATGAGAAACAAACCTGCTACAAAATGAGGACATTGAGAAAAATGACCTGTCTCAAACATGCCACAAACTAGAGGTGGGGGAAAATCTCCCATGAGAAGTTATAATAAGCTGAGCCAAATTCACACAATATATGTTACCGTCTCTAAAAGCTTTCAATGGAGAATTTAATTCAAAGTCATCTAGGTTGGTAATGTCCCCTGGGAAACTAGTGGAAGCAAAGACAAATCTTTTTTTCATAGATGCAACATACACCAAGTCCCAAAGCATTCCCAAAGGTTCCAAAGAAAATAAACAGCTCCAGGATAAAAAAAATTATAGGGCAGAAATAAGACACTATAAGTGAAAGCCACAACAGCAGTATTAAACACAAAAAGAACTAAAATATTCAAATTGTCAGACACAGATTATAAAATAAATATACTTGATTGAGAAGATGGCTAACTAGATGCAAGTAGTATGTGCCTCCTTCACAAAGAGGAACCAGAATAGGAAATAGAAGAAAGAATCTCAGAACTTAAAGACAGGTCTTTTGAAGTAATCTAGCCAGACAAAAATAAGGGAAAAGAATATAAAAAAAAAAAATGAAAAAAGGCTTTGAGATGTCTGGGACTACATAAAGCAAATTATCAGTATTCCTTAGGGAAAGAGAGATAAAAAAAATTAGAAAACCAATTTAAGGAAATATTCAATGAAAATTCCCAAATTTAGAAAGAAAGTTAGAGATCCAGATAAAGGAGGCCCAGCGGGTACCAGGCAAATACATTGCAAAATGGACTTCATCATGGCATATTATATTCAGAATGTCTCAAGTCAAAGTGTAAAAGAGAATTTTAAAAAGAGAAAACTGTTTAGCAACCTACAAAGGAAAGTTCATCAGGCCAACAGCAGACTTCTCAGCAGAAACCTTCCAGGCCAGAAGAAAATGGTATGGCATTTATAAAGTGCTGAAAGAAATAAAACCTGTCAGCCAATAATTTTGTATTCTGCCAGATAAAGCCTTATAAATGAAGGAGAAATAAAGTCTTTCCCAGACAATCAAATGCTTAGAGAGTTCATCACCATTAGACCAGCCCTTTAGGAAGTGCTCAAAGGGGTCCTGAATATAAAAATGAAAGGCTTATATTAACACGCAAAAATAGAAAATTCATAGGTCTTATAAGACAATCACACAAAGGAGGAACAGAAAGGAATCAAATGACAACATAACAGAATTCCATCAAACTGCAAAGAGAAAAAGAGAGACAGAAACAAAGAATTTATAAAACAACTAGAAAACAATTAACAATATGACAGGGATAAAGCCACACATATCAATTTAAACCTTGAACATAAATGGGTTAAATGCTCCACTAAAAAGATATAGATTGGCCGAATGGATTTAAAAATAATGATCCACTATATGCTGCTTGGAAGAAACTCACTTTACTTATAAAGACACACATAGACTGAAAGTAAAAGGGTAGAAAAAGATATTCCATGCAAACAGAAACCAAAAGCAGGCAATACTGGCTATACTTACATCAGATAAAACAGACTTGAAATTAAAAACAGTAAAAAATGATAAAGATGATCATTATGTAGTGATAAAGAGATCAATTAAACAAGAGGATATAACAATTATAAATATATAGCACCCAAAATAGGAGCACTCAGATTCACAAAACAGATATTACTAAACCTAAAGAAAGAGATAGACAACAATACAATAATAATGGGGGACTTCAACATCCCACTCAAAGCACTAGACAGACCACTGAGACAGAAAATTAACAAAGAAATATTGGACTGAAATTAGACTTTAAAACAAATGAACATAACAGATATTTACAGATTGTTCTACACAACAACTACAGAATATACATTCTTTTCATCAGCACATGGAACATTCTCCAAGATAGACCATATGTTAGGTCAGAAATAAGTCTTAACAAATTTTAAAGGGTCAAAATCATATGAAAAAGAACTTTATTCAGATCATAGTGGAATGAAACTAGAAATCAATGCAAAGAAAATTTTGGAAACTATACACATATATGGAAATTAAACAACATGCTCCTAAATGATCACTGGGGCAGTGAAGAAATCAAGGTAACAATTTAAAATTTTTTGAAATGAATGAAAATGAAAACATAGCATACTAAAACCTGTGAGATACAGAAAGAGCAGTGCTAAGAGAGAAGTTTATAGCAACAAATGCCTACATCGAAAAAGTGGAAAGATCACAAATTAACAACCTAGCATCACATTTCAAGGAACTAGAAAGACAAGAACAAATCAGATGCAAAGTTAGTAGAATAAAAGAAATAAAAACACATCAGAGCAGGACTAAATGAAATAGAGACCAAAAAAGAAATACAAAAGATCAATAAAACAAAAAGTTGATTCCTTGAAAAGATAAACAAATTTGATGAACCACTAGCTAGACTAACCAAGAAAAGAAGAAAAAATCCAAATAAAAAATTCATAAACAAAAAAGGAGATATTACAAGTGATACTACAGTAATATAATACCAAATCATCAGAGACTGTTATGAAACTATACATTTACAAACTAGAAAACCTAGAGGAAATGGATAAATTTCTGGATACCTAAAACCTGAGATTGAACAAGAAAAAAAACTCCTGAACAGACGACTAACAAGTGGCAAGACTGAATCAGTAATAAAAAGCCTCCACCCCCTACCCCTTCCCAAAAAAAGCCAAGGACAAGATGGATTCACAGCCAAATTCTACCAAATATACAAAGAAGAACTGATACCAATCCTCCTGAAACTGTTCCAAAAAATCGAGGAGGAGGGAATTCATTCTTACTCATTCTATGAGGCCACTATCACTCTGATATGAAAACCAGACAAGGACCTAACTAAAAAAGAAAACTATAGACCAATATCCCTGATAAACATAGATGCAAAAATCATTGACAAAATACTAGCAAATCAAATTCAACAGCACATCAAAAAGATAATATATCATGATCAAGTGGGTTTTGTACCAGGGATGCAAGGATGGTTTAACATACAACAATCAATAAATATGACATATCACATAAACATAATCAAAGACAAAAGTGACATAATGATTTCTGTACATGCAGAAAAAGCATTCCATAAAATTTAATATCCCTTCATGATAAAAATCTTCAAAAAACTAGGCATAGAAGGAACATAATAATAAAGACAGATCCACAGCCGACATCATACTCAATGGGAAAAATGTGAAAGCATTTCCCCTAAGAACTGAAATAAGACAAGGATGCCCACTTTAACCATTCTTATTCAATATAGTACTGGCAATCCTTGACTAGGCAAAGAATTTATGCCTGAGATCCCAAAGGCAAATGAGACAACAATGAAAATAAATAAATGGCACTTAATTGAATTAAAAAGCTCTGCACAACACAACAAAGGAAATGATCAATAAAGTAGTAGACAACCCACAGAATGGGAGAAAATATTTACAAACTACTCATCTCACAAGGGATTAATAACTAGAATATATAAGGAGCTTTAACATCTCCATAGGAAAAAAATCAAAGAATCCAATTGAAAATGGGCAAAAGATCTGAATAGACATTTCTCAAAAGACATACAAATGGCAAATAGGTATAAAGAAAAATGTTCAAATTATTCGTCATCAGAGAAATGCAAATCAAAACTACAATGCAATATCATCTCACCCCATTTAAAATGGTTTTTATAAAAAAAATATGCAATAATGAATACTCTCTACTTCCAAAGGATGTAGAGAAAGGGGAACACCTGTACACTGTTGGTCAGAATGTAGGTTAGTGCAACCACTGTGGAGAATGGTATAGAGGTTCCTTAAAAAAAACTAAATGGAACTACCATATGACCCAGCAACCCCACTGCGGGTATATATCCAAAGGAGGGGAAATCAGTATATTGAAAAGATACCGTCACTTCCATGCTTATTGCAGCACTATTCACAATAGCAAAGATTTGGAAACAACCTAAGTGTCCATCAGTGGATGAATGGATAAAGAAATTGTGGTACATATACACAATGGAATATTATATAGCCACAAAAACAATGAAATTCTGCCATTTGCACCAACATGGATGGAACTGGAGACCATTATGTTAAGTGAAATAAGCCAAGCACAGAAAACAAATCTCATGTGTTCTCACTCATATGTGGGAGCTAAATATTAAAAACAATTGATCTCATGGAGACAGAGAATAGAATGATAGTGACCAGAGGATAAGAAGGGCAGTGGGGAGGGGGAAATAAAATTGGAATGGTTAATGGGTGCAAAAATGTAGTTCGATAGTTAGATAGAATGAACAGTATTTGATAGCACAAAAAAGTGACTACAATCAACAATAAGTTAGGGTATACTTTAAAATAAATATTAATAATAGAGTGGAATTGGAATGTTCCTAACACAAAGAAATGTTAAATTCCTGAGGTGATGGATACCCCAATTATCCTGATTTGATTAATTCACATTTTATGCCTATATCAAAACATCACACCCTTTTTTTAGTGTTTCATAGTTCTCCCTGTATAAGTCTCTTACATCTTTTGTTAAATATATTCCTAGATATTTAATTTTCTTTGGGGCTATTGTAAAAGGTATTGCATTTTTGATTTGATCTTCGGCTTGACTGTTGTTGGCATATATGAATGCCTCAGATTTGTGTGTATTGATTTTGTATCCTGAGACTTTGCTGAATTCATTTATCAGTTCTAGGAGTCTCTTAGATGAGTCCTTGGGG
>CAUYSK010000284.1:0-15614 GCA_963575035.1 Avahi laniger | reverse complement strand
TTGATCAATAACTGTGTCTTAGACACTATAATAAGAGTCATATGAACACCGGCACTAATCCCGACTTCTGCTTAAGTGGTTTGTTTTTCAGTAATATATTCAAACAGTATTCCTCAGAATATGGCATATATAATCCTGGTGTTGTGTGAGATAACTTCAGGTAACACTTTTTAATTTTTATAGTAATGTACTTACTTTATTATGTATGACATTATAACTAGCACATCAAGCCTTATTTCATGGGTACTGTTGCTTAGGCTATAAAGAAATATTTTAAGTAATTTACATTGCGTGCAGACATGACAAAAACTGGAAAGGGATACAAGAATGACTTCAGTTTTGGAAACAGTAATTTAAGAAGTTCTTGTACTGCAGAAATAATAATTCACAGAGGGCAGAAGAATCCTTTTGGAAATTTGTTTGCAGGTTTAGAATTTATTTGTAGGCCACCATGAGGCAACACATTCATTAAACAGTTTTTGAAGCCCTGGTCATCTTAATGACCAGAGAAATATAACCCTTGACTCAGATCTTGATCATTAGGAAGGTGAGCAAGGCCAAACATCCATTGTATTGTGTTGATGGGTCTTGCCATAGCAACAGAGCTCAAGTTTTTCATGATATGCTCATTACAAATGGTACATTTTATTTTTTTCTGTTTGTGTTCTGGAAATTTTATGTGTGTGATTAAAATATACAAATTGGAACTAATCAATGGACACACAAGTGCACAGAGGGAAGTAAAAGTCATAGGAAATCAAGCAAGGGAAGGAGAAGGAGGAAGAGGCGAAACTCCACCTAATGGGTACAATGAACACTATTCGGGTGATAGGCACATTTACAGCCCTGATTCAAGCCATGTGTCAAAAACATTTGTACCTCCTTAACATTTTGAATTTAAGAAAGAGCCATAATATCATAGCATTTTTTTTCTTATTGCCTTCCTTTGCTCTCAAACATGTCAGACTATTTCACAATTGTTATCCCATTAAACTTCCCAGAACTCCCATAAAAATGGGTGGATGCTATGGTGCTGGTACTCTGCAAAGAGAGCCGGAGAGACTCATGAGTCATCACTCAAGTGGTTCTTAAGTGCAGAGGAGCGAGATGATCTTGTGATTGGCGCTGCACATCCAGATCATCTCTGCTGACGCTGAATCAACAAAGACAATGCCGTCACAGAAGTCAGGGTACAGGGAGAGATTGGCTAAGGTAATGTGTCAGAGAAACAGCCAAACATCCTGAGATTCTGCATTCTTATTACACAAGGGAAGACTTTAGAGAGGTCCATTGGTGTGCACTGTGGCCTTAATGACTAGAAAACCTTAATGATTATAACACCGCAGTTTATAGGTTTGAGTGCATAGTTGTTAAAATTACTAAGCAAACACCAAGTAGCCTCTTGAGTGTTGAGGTGGGAGGGGAGTTTGATAAACACTATGATTGAAATCTCATTTTTCCTTTGCATTCCAAACTGTCATAAATGTGTATAGACAGTGAAGATGGCGAAGAGGGTGTATAGGATTCTAAGGCAGTTAATATATTTCATAGAAATGAGCTATTCCTTTCAGAAATATTTATTGAGAACAATTTTTTGGTTTATGAGCCACCATGCTGCTTCTATTGTGGCTTTTGCCAAGCCACTGACCCCGAGTAAATAGTGACTATTGTACAGATGCTACTGGCAGTCAGTTGGGCATGTTGTTTGGAAGATCCATTTACTACTCTATTTGATTGTTTACCTACAGATTGTGTTGCCTCACATTCATTGGTAGAAACTTTAAAAATTGCAGGCAAACAGTCTGAATTTAGCTTACAGACTAAAATTTTCTATTTCCCTAACTGCATTGTAACTGCTTCTTTTATTTATGAAGAGTTTAAATAAAATTCATGACTGCTTACTTTCTTTTAACCTTTGGCGCTCATTTTCTTGGGAAAATAATTCCATAGCTCATGAAATAAAATAACTGTTGAATTAAAATGCAGATGTTTTAATAGAGAGGATTTTGATCTTAGGTCCACTCCAGTTGGATACAATTTTTTTTCAAGCAAGTCAGACAGCTCTAATTGTTCTTGAACTTGGAGCCATAAAGTCTAGGGTGCATTGTCATAACTACCTATCACATCTGACCCATTACAATCATTCATGTGTTCATCCCAGTTCAACATAATTCCCACTTAAATGCATTAAGATCCATCATAAGTTGAATAAGTTTCCTCACTAGATCTTTTTATAGGTATATAGTTCTTCCAACTAACATATAAACCTTGAAACATAGTTTCCTCCTTCAAGGAGCTTACAGTTTATCACACTAGATATTCAGTTACTCATTAATGCATTTGTGTTAATTTTTTTTAAAAAAAATTGTGCATCTGCCAGGTGCCTGTGCTAAGTAATATATTTACATTTATGCTTTTGCTTTTGTCAAATCTGATTTTTCTTTCCCACTGGACATAATCCTAAGGAAAATAAGACATGCATACTAATTTCTAAATTATAGGATCTGACCACATAAATGCTATAGCAGTGGTTGAATGAGTTATGACATTACAGAGAAGAGAAAGATGATTACTAGCTGGGGAAGACAGAAAAAAATTCATGAACTTGGTGGCATTTGAGTTAAGTCTCGAAAAATGAATAGGAAACATTATTAAAAGCAAATGTAGGGGTGGGAGTGAGAGATGGATTTGGAGAATGGGGAGAGTAAGACTGGGCTGTAGGGAGAATGAGGAGGTACAGAGGAAAGGTGGGATAGTTATCAAAGGTTTCATTGCCATTCTCAAGAATTTGACCTTTATTCTGCAGGAAACTACTAAATGGCAAGATCAGTGTTTCTGTCCCTGGAGACTTTAGACAGGCTTCCCCCACCCTATTTCTCAATTCTGATCCTCTTTTCTCCTTCACCTGCTGTAAGTTCATTTACATTAAAATGCAGTTGAGAAATATGAGCTGCTTGCATTTCGATTCTGAGAGGAGGAAACATTGGCATGGTTGCTCTTCAGTGTGCTGCACCCAGCTAGTGCATTGCAGAGGTGATATGATTAAAGTATTAGCTACTGCGGTATCTAACCATCCCGCCCTCTGCCGTCAAAAACAATTAATGTGGACTACATATATTTGAAAGAAGAATTTCTTTCATTTCAAAACTTGGAGCATCTCCAGAGAGGATTAGGTAGGAAAATGAATGGTCTAGTTTTCATAAATTAGGGAAATCTGAATAATATTTTTATTTAGAAAGGCTTGCTCAGACCCTTCCCAATGCATTGGTGCTATATGGCTCATCAGCTAAGCGTGGCCAGGAAGTGAGAATTCCGTACGATACAGTAGTCATAGGAGCAAAAGACCCCATTGTCATGTTTCATGTGCTTTGATGCAAAACAGAAAATAGCAACTAATTTTTATTTATGCTTGTCTGGTAGATAGAAAAGAATATGATCTCTATGGCTCTGGGGATAAGCGTAAATCTTAGAGACCACCCCTGCTAGGGACATGCACTGAAGGTAAAAGGACAGGAACAGGTTCGACTTACGAATTTAGAGATTGGGGTGGGACGAAAGGAAGGACTTTCCTTAAGTCACTCTCTTCTCTTAGAAGGCTTAGAAACATTGTTCAGCGAGAAGCTGGAAACAGACTAACAAACTTCCAGGGAAGCACTGTCTACTTAACATGTATAACATATAGTCTTATGGAGCAAAGGTAGAACAACCACCTATTATTAGTAAACCCACCTTCTCAACTATATTCAACTTTTCTAAAAGACATGTTCATAATGTCTTTCGTGATGTTAATGAATAAGCAACAACAATGATGAAGTCACTTCTGAGACATTGGACCTTCTGTCAGAATGAACAACCTATTTGGACATGAATCAAAGTATTTCCAGATTTACTACTTATGAGGACGCTTCCTTGAATGAGTAGTAACAGTTCTACTCTGATTTCTGAGTTCTCCTGGAAATATGAAGCAAGCCTTTCCTGGAGTCATCTAAAAATTTTGCTCTGTGGCATTTTCAGGTTGCAGGGGACTGGTGCGGTAAATGCAGATGGAGTTAGCAAGACACAACCTTTTGGAACAACACAGGCTGACAGAAGCTGTGGTTTGGAAGTAGAAACTGCAGAAACTGACCTCAATCTGAAACCAGGAGTGAGGGTTCGGTGAGTTAAATGAGAAGAGACGAGGATCATTTCTAAACTATCCAGGACGTCTTCAGCTTCATTTATCAACAGGCTGGGTCACACTGACAGATTTGCAAAAGTCTTAGGCAAACAAAGATATTAATTTTCAATAGTGACAAATGTAAAAAAAAGAAAAAAGAAAAAGAAGGGGGTGTAATCTTAGTAATTCTTCATTCTCAGGAATCTTAATTCGATTTGACTCCTCTAAGTTTGACATTTATTAATGCTAATAATGCTAATACACAACATAGTCCTTTTCTTAGTAGCTTACACTCTAAGTGAGAAAATAAGATTTATCTCTGATAAGTAGTAAGCAAATTTAATAAGTATGTATGTGTATTATTGCCATATGGGCACATATATATGTACGTAATGGGGATCATTTTTTTAAAGTTAATAATAGCCCATTTGCTGGGACAATCTTTTCAAATAGACTGCATTCTTTTTTTTTATTTCAGGATATTATGGGGGTACATATTCTTTTTGTGGGAAGTGCCCATGTATTTTTATCTTTTATGTTTCTGGCTGAGGGTTAGTGACATCCCCACACAGCTTCCTGTTTTGGTTCCTGAAACCCAAGTTTCTACTACAACCGTGCCTCTCAAACCTTTCTCTTTTGCCTTTTGTATGTTTCCCTCCTGTGCTGAACAAACTCCTTTGCATCTTTAGCTCTGCCAAGCACATTCACTCCACCCTGTTGTCTTCACTGCCCGTTTCTCTGTGGCCCACATAAGCATAGCAGTTCATTTTCCTAAAACCCAGAGATCTCAGGGGAAGAAGGTGGCCCACTTCTAGCTTTCCCGTGCCCATTCTAAACCACTGTGTGTCCGATCCCCTGGTAAAAGCCCTGGTCTTCTGAGACCCATTGCTTCTGGCTGTTCTAAGCTCATCCTCTCATTGTCCAAGTCATCTAATTAGCTTCTATTCAGTCCCCTAAATCAGCAAATACTTTGAAAACTCACCTGCAGTCTTTCTCTCCGTTGTATGTTGTCATCATCTGGGGATGCTAATATGTATATATGTCAGTGACACAGCTGACACCCCTATCTTTCTCAGGTCCTTGACCTCATTCCAGTTATGTCACCAATTTCTATGAGTCCACCCTGGATCTTTATATCAACTCAAAACATTCTACCTCTTAAATTTGCGATGCCAGTATTTTAGTGCCTATTGGCCATGCTGACTGGTTCTTTCTGGCTGCCATCCTGGCTGCCCACTGCTGACTCCCTTTTCCCTTCTGACTCCCTTCTGCTCCCTTCTGACTTCCCACTGCTGACTCCCTTCCCCCACACCTGATAGAGACAAGGATCCTTCTCCTATAAGCTCTATTCCTTTTGGAAGCCAATCATATTAAGTTCAAATTCAGCAACAGTTGATATTTGGTGATATGAGCTTGACCCATACAATTCACCTCCCAAATCTTTATTTCTTGGTCATAAAAAATTTAAATTGTCTTTAATAAGTCCTCTGACTTTCTGACTATCAACAGGCTTCATAGACAAGAAACAATATTTTGCCATTGCCTCATAAAGAGCTACAGGCATACTATTTAACTTCGTTTTGGAGTGATGTGAAGAAGTCAAATGTCACTGACTTTAAACAGGGTGTCTATATATGTGGATTTCATTAGAATGAGTTTCAGAAATTCAACAATTAAAATCTATGTGCTAAGGAGCCCATGGGTCATTCATGGTAGCAGAATCAGCGAAAGGATTTAAAATCTTTGGATAACGGCACAATGAGAAGATATAGAGCCCAGTTCTCTAGGAAATGGTTTAAGGATAAAGCCTCAAAATGATGTTTAAAATATTTCTTTTCAGCATATTCCTTTTATCTGACCTCATTAAAATGTCTCAGCATTGTTTATTCGACATGCCATTTAATCAAAACCTTCTGCTAGATTCTTCCCAAGCTTCACTTGTGATCCATATGAGCAAACATTCTGCAGGGTTATAATGAAGAGAATCGTAGCAGAGTTACAAAAGCTTTCTTTTCTGTTCTGAACAGTAAATATTTTATTAATCCATCTCCATTTCTTGAAATTGGTTTATCTTTGAATCGTGTACTTCTTTGCTTTAGATAAAAAGCACAGTACATGTCGGAAAATCAAAAGGATTAGGAGGAGATTCAGAGTTGTAGGTCTTAATATTGCTGTTTACTTCTCACATGTGAGCTCCCAATCCGGGAAAAAGCAACTGACCATTTCGCTCCTAAAAACTGGTTTTCTTTGTCATTTTGTAAGAAAACAGTTAACAGTTCTGCATCTTGTATAGAGTGTTCTGTGTGATCTTATTTATTGCAGATTCAATAAATAGGTGAACGATCACATACGGTTATTTGAGTAGGATGCCTTTATTTCACAGATGAGAAAAATCAAGGCCCAGAAAAGTTAAAATGAAAACCACCACTTTAAAATTGTTTGTAATAATTTTAGTATGTGCTTCACTGTTCTCTGTGTCCCATCCCCTAGATATTCATTTTCCAAATGTTAGGAAAAATATTTATAGAAGGGGTTATCATGACCACACAGAAAGATCATCCCAATTATGTCAAGAACTTAAAGCTGAGTTTCCATTCACCTGTTATTTTTGTTATTATTGTTTGACTTCAGGATTTATTGGAGAATGAAGCAGGTGGAAAAGTTCAAGAGCTGATTTCTGCTTGAGATTTTTGGTTAGACATACGGAAAAAAATAAGTATGCTAACAATATTGTCCACCCCATGTGCTCCTCTAGAGCCTTGCCACCCCTCCTCCGCCCCCCCTCAAGAGGCAGACTCTAGTTCCTCCTTCCTTGAAGCTGGGTCCACTGTTGTAGCTATTGAAAACAGTACAACATGGTGGAAGTGTTGCCATGTGATTTCCGAGGCTAGATCATAAAAGGTCATGCAATTTATTTTGTCCTGACCGAAGCCTGCAGCCGTCATGTTAGCAGCCCAACTGTCCTGAGGACAAAACTAGACGGAGGGACCACACACAAAGGTCCTGAAACTGCAGCCCCCAGATGCTCCATCCTCCTGCTTTTCCAAAGCCAGCCATTGTTTTACAGAAAGTGTAGGAGAGACCCCAAAGCGCAAATATCCAGCCGAGTGCTTCCCGAATCCCTGACCCATAAAATCTCTGAGATATAGTAAAATAATTGTTTTTGTTTTAAGCAATTAAGTTTCAGGGTGATTTGTTATGCAGCAATAGTATTAGAAACGGAAATTATTTCCCATAATCCTCTTCCCTTAACAGGCCGAGTTAATAATATTAGTCCCCAGAGAGACATGGAGGGGAGCGTAAGGCAATGCGTTTTTTATTCTTAGGAGGTTGGCGGAAGGAGTTAGGCACTGGGACGACTCAGCTCACGGACAGGAGGCAGCACCTAGAGCTCCGGCAGCTCCAGCTCTCACTGAATCCCCTCCTTCGGCTTCCCTAGGTCCTTGACCAGCTGTGCCTGCAACTCCAGCGCAAACGGCACCTGCCTCCCCTTCGTGTTACCTTCAGAATCCAGGTTGCAGGTGCTGACGGATGCGCATTCCTGTTTTTCCTCAGGGGTTTCTGTCTTACCTTGTGGGTTTAGTTTGTCTTTGCTGCTGTCCACACTCATCTTTCCTTTCCAGCTGTTGGTCTGGCTGACCGTAGCTTACTCAGACCAGCCCGGGATCTGTAGCGTCCTACACCAGCTTCCACGTAGCTTAGTGTCAGATCCCTGTGACAACTCCTTATTTTGTGTCACTCACCATGGCCCTGCCTCTGTGACAGATCCTGACTGACACAGAGGTGCTCCGGGGACATTGATGTGCTTAATGTGTTGGGCTTATAACTTCAACAGTCTTGATTTAATCTTGGCTACATTCTCCTGGAACGACCACTTGTCTTAGGAAGCTGTGTAATCTCCAGCTGCTCCAGTAATGCAAATGCCTGCAATCAGAACAGGGAAGCCAGAGTGAGACTGAGATTTTGGAAATGCTCCCACAGAGGTATGTGTGGATTCTGTAAGTACCCAAACAGCAGACTCCAACCTGAGTGAGATGGGTTCTTGACAAGAACGTGGATTCATGATTTCATGAGTAATAAGCTGAGGACACTTCAAGTTCAGCTGCCTTTCTTCAGGGATTCTTAGGCCGCTAATGTGTTAATATTTATTTTTTCCATCCATTCACCTATCCATCTAGCCTTTATTTTTTATTATTATTTTTAATGTCATACTGGAGCTATTTATTTATATATATGTATAAATATATTTTATTTCAGCATATTATGGGGGTACAAATGTTTAGGTTACATGTATTGCTCTTGCCCCACCCGAGTCAGAGCTTCATGTGTTCATCCCTAAGACGGTGTGCACTGCACCCCTTAGGTGTGAATATACCCATCCCTTCCTCCCCCCTCCCACCGGCCCCATACCCAGGGAATGTTACTAGCATATGTGCACATAAGTGTTGATCAGTTAGTAACAATTTGATGGTGAGTGCATGTGGTGCTTGTTTTTCCATTCTTGTGATATTTCACTTAGTAGAATGGACTCCAGCTCTATCCAGGATAACACAAGAGGTGCAAGATCACCACTGTTTTTGGTGGCTAAGTGTAGTACTCCATGGTATACATATACCACATTTTATTAATCCACTCATGTACTGATGGACACTTGAGTTGTTTCCACATCTTTGCAATTGTGCATTGTGCTGCTATGAATGTAGTCAACTTTATTTAGTGCCTATTACTCTGTTTAAGGCAACTTCTGCTCAGATTTGAAGTACTGGAAAATATATATAGAAATAAATAAAAGTGGTGCTATCTATTGATAAATAGATTGACTTTGTAATATTTTATAAGAATTACTGATTCAACCATCATTAATTAAAGGCATAGCAGTAACTATCTGCACTGTAAATGTGGTTTATGCCTAATGAGGAGGGGAGATGGAGGGGTAGGAAAATTGTCCATATGGTGGTCATATTTTTGATGAACTATGGAATCTCCAGAACATTATTGCCATTTCATGGGATAGGGAAAGCAATATTAGGTGTGTTATTCTGAGACCTGGATTATTGTCTGAGCTATCCTTTGCAGAAGAAAGTATCCAGAGGTGTGTCAAATCTCTGCAGCTGTGTATATTGTCATGGGGAGGAGAAAGCCTGTTAAGTAGGACCTCCTGTCCCCACTTTATTATTGAGACAACTGAGAAATAAGATAAGGCATAAGACAGATGGAAGCCAATCATCACTGCATTACCAATAATGGCTAACTCAGAAGAAATAGCTTAGTATTAATATGAGTATTAAATCAGACTGTGAAGCCAACATCAATAGCAGAAAGATTTACCCACTGAGTCGTGTGCAATTGGAGCCAGAGTAGGCCCGGTACATGAGAGGGATCTCTGTGGAACCGGGAAACTCTTGATTGGCATGGGTTGGCTTGTTCCCAAGAGGAAAAGGAGGAGCTTATACAGCAAGTATGGCTATTCAGATAATGCACTGCGGCTCACTGAAGTGGAATATGGAAAGAAGAGGAAGGAGGCCAGGGCTACGGCACTAACTGAACTCCCTTCGCAGAGAAAGAAACACAAGGAATGGGAAAGTAGCACTTGCCCTGAATAGTGAGAATTACCAGCAGATATTTTCTTTTTAGGGATGGGATTTGAAATATATTTTCCATAACCCTCTTCCACTGAATCCTTTTCTTTACCCCATAAATCTTGGAACATAGCTACCATTTGAGAAACCTCAGCAGCAGCAGTGGCAGCAATAACAACACCTTCCTGGCTACTATTTCTTCTTTTCACATTTGTCTTCCCTTCAGTGCACATTTATTGCAACGTGACCTGACACTTTTAGATAGAAATGACTCACAACAGTGCTGCCTAAATTCCTTGCCTCCTATTTGCACGTTCATCTAATGAAGCATGCACTCTGCTGGCATCGCTTCACCACTGAAATTATTCTTAATAAAGTCACATTGACTCCTGAACTGCCCAATCCAACGTTTTCTTCTCAGTCTCATCTCCCCTGTCTTCTCTGCAGCACCGGACAGCTTCCCTCCCTCCGGGAACACTCTTTATTGTCTTTCATGCCACGCACCTCTCCGAGTTTTTCTCCCACTTCCTTGGTTGTCGTTTTTTCTCAGTGTCATTTCCTGAGGACTTTCAGAACAGGAATCCTTTTCTCATGTGTCTTTGAGGTCCCAGTGTCTCATGCAGGGCTTGAGACCTGGGAGATGTAATCACCACTTCAAAAGCCATTTTTCTGTCCTGTGTCATGTTGACCTAGCTCTGATTTTTTTTTTCTTTTAATAGTTCAGCCTCCCATATGCTAAGGAAAGGTGACTTCCTTTACAGTTCCAGAGATGGGTGGTGGTTTGTTCAGGCCAATCTCTGCATTGCTCTTTCCTCTGATTGATGTAACCGTGGACTCAAGATTCAATCATGGACAATAGCGGGGAAGCTTCTAGGATATTTCTTGGATAAATTTTCCAAACTAGTTAGAAGAGGGAGTATGTTGGTTTCCTAGGCCTGTTGTAACAAACTGCCACAAACTGTGTGACTTACACAACAGAAATGTATTTTTTTACAGTTCTGGGGACCAGGAGTCCATAATCAACTGTCGGGAGGGTTGGTTCCTTCTGAGGGCTATGAAGGAAAGATCTGTCCCAAGCATCTCTCCTCAGTTTTAGATCTTAATGTTCACACGGTGTTCTCTCTGTATGCCTGTCTCTTTGTCCAAATTTCTCTTTTTTATGGAGACACCAGCCATATTGTGTCAGGGCCCACCCTAATATTCTTATTTTAACTCAATTACCTCCTTAAAGACTTTATCTCCAAATAAGGTCAAATTTTGAGGTACTGGGGATTAGGACTCCAAAATATGAATTTTGAGGAGATACAATTCATCCCATAACAGAGAGGAAACAACCTTTTCTTTTACTGTTACTAATGTCTGGAGGTGAGGCAGCCGCATGATAACCATGAGGAAACAATATAGTTAGCAGGCCAGTATACAGACAGTGGTGGAACAGTAAAAGAACCTGATCCTGGTTCACATCTTTGATCAGCATAGTTTTTAGGAAAACAAATCGGTCTGTGGTGTCTATTCCATTTGGACTGAAGCAGAGTGACACTGAGAGTAGAAAGATCAGTTAGGTGAATATTGCAGTATCCTAGTGAAATGGCTTGTACTAGAATTATGAAAAGAAAGGACATAGTCAAGAGGCATCAATGAGGAAACTTTCTTATAGGAAGAACTATGGTTACCAGAGCTGTGCTTGGGACATATTTTTAATCCTCCCTGTTCCAGGGCTGTCAGTGCTGGGAGGTGCTTGGATTGCAGGTAATTTCAAGAAGGTGTTTAAAAAGGAAAACAGGGCCAGCTGTTCTAATAACCATTTTATGGATACGAAGGACTTGTAAGTTGAATTTTTACTTCTTCCCAGTGGTACAATTCTAGATATTACCTGAGAGCCTAAAAATAGGCAATTAAAGCAGGTGCTTTAAATCAGTTTTCCCCAAACTGTAATTTATGGAATGTTAATTCTATGAATTGTTAATAGAGTTTATGAAAATCAAAGGTGAGGGAAGACATATTCTATCCCCAAATGAATTCAGAAATTTGGATTGAAGTCCATACTGCAGAACTTCTCAGAGCCTTTAATATTCTAGTGTAACATGGGCATCTCTAAGATACATATGCAGTAGGTAGTATTTACAAAACTTATTAAATTTATCCTGCATCAATTGCAACCTTTTTTCATAGAGCATCTCACAGCATTGGTCTGTGGAAGGCACTTGGAACATGCTGCTTTAAACATTGATTTTACTCTAGGTTTCATTTCTTTTTCTTCTGGTACATCACACCCAGCTATTCAGTCTCCTCAGTGTAAAGGGCTCATTACAGATGGGATTGCCAATTCCCTAGTGACCAGTGAGCCTTTATGCGGTGATATTGACATCCCCATTTAAAACATTGAGGCAGGAAGAGATGAGGCATACTACTGTGTGAATAGAGCTGTTCCCGGGAGACAGGAAGGAGGAAAGGAAATCTATGAGCTTGCTTCATCGCAGGTTGAACATGCAGCTAGACCTATTGAGCACTCAGAGCCCACACTTGCAGCTGAATCCACCAAATAAAAGGTGTTTGCTACAGGCACCTCTGAGAAGGGAGTTTTCAGGTGAGAAAATGCACTGCTCTTTCCCTAGGGAGAGCTTTTCTGGATTCATTTTCCCAGACACATGTTGTTCTTTATTGCAGGTCCCCAGGCAGGGGTGGAGTCTGCATTTTGCAGTAAGGTTATGTTTTGCACCTGCTGGTTACATGCTCCCTGCACATGCTTCCACAACAGGTAGTGTGGTTTAGAAGTTTAGAGTACACATAGGTTTCTGGGTTCCAGTCCTGACTCTGGCAGTTGGTGGATTGTAATCTTGGGAAGATACCTTAAGATCTTTGAACCTCAGCTTTTTCATCCATAAAATGGGGATACTAATGATGTCTTCTTTATCACTTTCCTTTGAGACTTACACAAACCCAGTGCTGAGAATAAAAGAATGCTCCATAAACGTAAAAATTGCAAAAATGAAATGAGGTTAAATTACTAAATTCCTTTTGAAACATTGTGGCATTTTAAGGAGAGGATATTTCCAGGCAGAAGAGATGGCATACGCAAATCTATAGCAATGGAGTGAACTGCGAAGAGTGAACGGGCTTTTGGGTTCAAGGAGTATTATGGACAGATCTGGAAAGCACTGTGTGGTGGTTAATTTTATGTGTCACAAAGAGTGGTCCACTGGGTGCCCAGATTAAACACTGTTTCTGAATGTGTCTGTGAGGGTGTTTCTGGATAAGATTAACATTCGAATCAGTGGACTCAACAAAGTAGATTGCCCTCCCCAGTGTGGATGGGCAGCATTCAAACAGTTAAGGGCTTGAATAGAGCAAAAAGCAGAGAACAGAGCATTCGCCACTTTTTTCCTGCCCACCTGTTTGAGTGGGGATTTCTCTGATTCTTAGACCTTTGGACTCAAATAGAATTACACCACCAGCCTCCCTGAGTCTATAGCTTGCAGATGACAGATCATGGGACTTCTTTTCAGCCTCCAACATTACATGAACCAGTTCCTCATAATAAATCAATCTCTTTCTCTCAAAGGAGGATTTTATTGAAGAGGGACATGGTTAATTTCTTGCATGCTAGAATGGTCACTTTGCCAGTAGCAGGGGGCTGTGCCTGAGTACAAAAATTTCAGATACGGTCTTCATAATTGTATAGCATGCAGTATAATTTAAAGATAAGGTTGCTGATCTTACAGGTATTTTCTACTAATGTATCACAATTGACTCACTAATAAATGATCAATTGGCATGTTCACGGTCATGACAATGAAACTAAGTAGCCTTCATATGCTGGTGAATTCTGCCTCAGGCTTAGAAAATTGAATGTCTAGTAATATATATTAAATTTGCCTAAAATAATTGGCCTTTAATTCACATAGAAATTTTTCAGGAAAAACATTTTTTTTTACTTCAGCATATTATGGGGTACCAATGCTTAGGTTACGTATATTGCCTTTGCCCCAGTCCAGCCAGAGCTTCAAGTGTGTCCACGCCCCAGACAGTGCACACCACACCCATTAGGTGTGAATATATCCATCCCCACCTTTCCCCTCCACCTGCCTGACACCGATGAATATTACTACTATATGTGCACATAAGTGTTGATCAGTTAATACCAATTTGATGGTGAGTACATGGGTACTCGTGTTTCCATTCTTGCGATACTTCACTTAGTAGAATGGGCTCTAGCTCTATCCAGGATAATACAAGAGGTGCTAGATCACCATTGCTTTTTGTGGCTGAGTAGAACTCCATAGCGTACATATACCACATTTTATTAATCCACTCATGTATCGATGGGCCCTTGGGTTGTTTCCACATCTTTGCAATTGTGAATAGTGCTGCTATAAACATTCTAGTGTAGATGTCTTTTTTGTGGGATGTCTTTTTTTCCTTTGGGTAGATGCCCAGTAATGGGATTGCTGGGTCAAATGGTAGTTCTACTTTTAGTTCTTTGAGGTATCTCCATATTACTTTCCACAGAGGTTATACTAGTTTTCAGTCCCACCAGCAGTGTATGAGTGTTCCTATCTCTCCACATCCACACCAACATTTGTTGTTTGGGGACTTTTTGGTAAAAACCATTCTCACTGGAGTTAAGTGATATCTTATTGTGGTTTTGATTTGCATTTCCCTGATGATTAGAGATGTTGAGCATTTTTTCTTATGTTTGGTGGCCATTATTTTATCTTCTTTTGAAAAGTTTCTGTTCATGTCCTTTGCCCACTTTTTAACGGTGTTGTTTGATTTTTTCTTGCTGATTTTATTTTTTTATTTATTTTTTATTTCAAAATATTAAGGGGGTACAAATGTTGTTGTTACATGGCTTGAGTCAGGACTATGAGTGTACCCATCACCTGAATAGTGTTCATGGTACCTGTTTAGAGAGGTTTTCTCCCCTCCCCTCCTACTCCTTCCCCTCTGCTTTGCTTCCAATGAGTTTCACTTCATTCTGTGCACTTGTATGCCCATCGGTTAGTTCCAATTTGTTAGAGAGTACATTGTGGTATTTGTTTTTCCAGTCCTAAGATACTTCACTTAGGATAATGATCTCCAATTCCTTCCAAATTGCTACAAAAGGCATTAATTTATCCTTTTTTATGGCTAAGTAGTACTGTGTGGTATACATAAACCACATTTTGTTAATCCATTCATGAATTGATGGGCACTTGGCTTGATTTCAGATCTTTGCAACTGTGAATTGTACTGCAGTAAACACTTGAGTGCAGGTGTCTTTTTGATAAAATTACTTCTTTTCCTTTAAGTAGATACCCAGTGGTGGGATTGCTGGATCAAATGGTAGGTCTACTTTTAATTCTTTGAGAAATCTCCATACAGTTTTCCATAGAGGTTGTACTAATTTGAAGTCCTGCCAACAATGTATATGTGTTTCTTTCTCTCTGAATCTACTCCAGCATGTACTTTTTTTTTTTTTTTTTACTTTTTAATAAAACCCATTCTAACTGGGATAAGGTGGTATCTCATTGTGGTTTTAATTTGCATTTTCGTGATTATTAGTGATGTTGAGAATTTTTTCTATGCTTTTTTGCCATTTATCTATCTTCTTTTGAAAAACTTCTGTTCATGTCTTTTGCCCACATTTTAAAGGGCTTGTTTGTTTTTTTCTTGCTGATTTGTTTGAGTTTTAGGAGTGTTCTGGTAGAGTCTTTAGGGTATTCTAGATACAAGATCATATTGTCAGTAAACAGGGATTGTGTGACCTCCTCCTTCCCAATTTGGATACCCTTTATTTCATCTCTTGTCAAATTTCTCTGGCTAGGACTTCCAGCACTATGTTGAATAGAAGTGGTGACAGTGGGCATCCTTGTCTTGTTCCAGTTCTTAGGGGAAAT
>CAUYSK010000283.1:0-12385 GCA_963575035.1 Avahi laniger | reverse complement strand
TCTAACTTTCTAAATTTTTCTCTTGCAACGATAAACATAAAGAAATATTGAGTCATACAAACTGATTGTGGCAACCCACTCTTAAGTTTTCCACTGTTGCAACTATCATCAGTTTACTATTTTCACTTTTTTTTTTTTTTTGAGACAGAGTCTCACTGTGTTGCCCGGGCTAGAGTGCCATGGCATCATCCTAGCTCACAGCAACCTCAAATTCCTGGGCTCAAGCGATCCTCCTGCCTCAGCCTCTCGAGTCGCTGGGACTACAGGCATGCGCCACCATGCCCGGCTAATTTTTTCTATATATTTTTAGTTGTCCAATTAATTTCTTTCTAATTTTAGTAGAGACGGGGTCTCGCTCTTGCTCAGGCTGGTTTCGAACTCCTGAGCTCAACAATCTGCCCGCCTCGGCCTCCCAGAGAGCTAGGATTACAGGCGTGAGCCACTGCGCCCGGCCTGAAGCCATTTCTTAACACACAGATTATTCTTAAATCAGATTGAACTTTTGATAAATGAGTTAAAATTAACTTTTGCATAATATAAGAGGTAAATACTATATCATGGATCCATTTCCTGTTTTGTCTAGTGGATTTTATGGTCTAAAAATATTTAATATCATGTTTTACTACTGTGAAATAGTTTTGCGCATGTGTATTTTTGTTGTGTTTGGTTTTATTTTAAAATTATTAGTTTTAACTGACAGTCATGTTGTGACATTAAATGTGGGCAATTTTTTTCTGCTGAAAATGTATAATTATATGCATACAGGATCACTAACATAAAAATGCCGAGGCCAATTAATTTGTTTTACAAATATGGTCTGACACTTACAATGAAGTACAAGATGTGTACATTAGATTCCTTTAGGGGTAGAAACGGTGGCTGTGTACCTCTAGCTAACTAGCCATGCAACTATGTTCCTGACATCTTTAGTTTTCAAAATTAGAGAAATTTAAGGTTCTCATTTGTTGTCTAAGATTGCAGTCCCCAACTCTTGGGCCGCTGTGGACCCGCACTGGTCCAAGGCCTATGAGCGACCAGGCTGCAGAGCTCTACTATCCCTTCCCCCCTGAAAAACTGTCTTCCGTGAAACTGGTTCCTGGTGCCAAAGAGGTTGGTGACCACTGGCTAAGACACCTTGTGCTTTATTTCACTTTTTTAAGTCCTTAAATCATGGAAACTGCAGGTAAAAATGAATGTCAAGAACCACATATATTTCATTGACATTAAACTGACCCCTGAACTCATGTTTATTGTTTTCAGAGATGGCAGGTAACAATTTTATTGTATGATCATATACAAATTTGTTTATGTATGTTATACATATTCAACATGTATTTTTATATTCTTGTCTTACAGTAGGATTTCTAGAAATAAATCTAAGACTTAAAATGTTTTTTTTGTCTACAGTTTTTTATTAGGCTTATAAATAGAACTGCAGTTGCCCATCTTGATTTCATGGTTAAAAGTCATAGATTAAATAAGAATATAAAGAAAAGATGCTATACTATGAACTCCTAGTATACTCATGACATGGAATATGACAAATTGACTAATAACTTATTTTTAAAATTATTTTTATATATTTAGTATTAGAATAAAATGTATTCATTTTTTTCATTGATTCTTACAAGAGATAAATAGAAAATTATTTTTCTATATCAACATGTATTATCCTAAGTGGATAAGTCTTCCCAGATGGAGGAAGAGAGAACATAGTAGATCCAATTATCCTTCTGGACACTTTTGGGGGACTTGGAAATTTCAAGATCCAACAACCAGGCTTCCCACTACTAGGATGCCGGGCAGTGGCGACACACTGAAATGCCCGCAGGGGCAGGCAGCCAACGTCACTGTGTATGTTTGGCGTGCCGTATATCAGTGTTGAATGGTAGACTTTTGGTGAACTAGAGATGATATGCTCTAACAAAGAGCATTCAAGTTTTTAAAAAATTATACCATGCCAGTCAAACAAAATAAAACCGCACCCAGTCTGTAATCTCTGATTTATGGGATGAGTCCAGTCACTCTGAGCCTCACTGGACATCGTCTTCCCCTAAACATTTTGCTTAGAATTCCCTTCAAGTGGGGACCCACTTTTATTTAACTGACATCCAACCTACCACAGGGCATACAA
Organism: Avahi laniger; assembly: GCA_963575035.1. Lineage (NCBI taxonomy): Eukaryota > Metazoa > Chordata > Mammalia > Primates > Indriidae > Avahi > Avahi laniger. Next base: position 10,251 of record CAUYSK010000283.1, on the reverse strand, counting down.
CAGGTGTATGATGAATACTTGTTGAATGGATAAAGGTAGCACCTGACCGACTTAGGAAAATAGAGTATGTATCCAAGAGTGCCCTGAAGAAAGAGTTCAGACCGCATTTCCCTGTTGGAGGGAAGTAGGGTCCCTTCACCAATGGACAATCTTTTTAAGAACCTGGAGAGGAAGTAAGGCCAATGTCAGACTTCTCTGACATTGCAGAACTAATTCTAGAGAAAATGATAGCTAAGGATCCGTTCACCCACTACCCAAGACAGAACTAGGGGATGCCAGGAAAGACTCATCAATGTTCCAATCTACAGCCAGGTGAGAGCAGTTTTGGGAGGACCACGGAGGTCGGAGGGGGGCGGCTGGGGGTAGCAGTTGGTTTTCCATGGCTCACAATTCTTTGTACCAATTATTGTTCTCTGCACCCCCAGCTTGAATTGTTTATAATAGAAGCACTGTGTATACCACAGAATTGTCAGAGTAGCCTTTATAAAACGGAAAGCTCCTTAGTCTCTTCTCCAATTAAAGCCTTTCAGCACTCAAACACTTAAAGCTTTTGACCATGTTGTGCTAGCTGCTTGGGACTGCTTCCCCTCCTTCACCCACGTAGCTCCCCAGGGACCACCAGCCCTAACTGACACCTTCTCTTCTTTTGCTCATCTCAAAAGTTTCAGAGTTTAGCTTTTGGATTCAAGAAAGCATCCATAATAGAATGCATGTCCAAGCTACGTGAAAGCCCTCAACTTTACCTAGTTTAACAAATGAGATGTTTATTTCTTTTAGCATTCTAAAAAGTTTACCTTTTTTAGAACATCTTACTTTGTAACAGCATACTTATCTTTAATGTACCACATTTCATTTAATAAGGGCAGATCAACAATATAGATGTGCTTTAATATGTAAAGAGACAATGTAACAAAAATGCCTTGAAACGTTTATTACGCTGGGTTTGAGGAGGACTGTCCCTAAAAAAGCAAGAGCTGAATGTGCAGATAACTTCTTGGTTTATGCATCAGAATTACTTGAGAATGAAATGCATTTTAGGGAAATGAGTCATTATGAAGACACAGACTAACTGTAATAATAAAAACAGACTCTTAAAGGAACTCTTAAACCTAAATAGACTGATGAATACTCTGAAAAAACAATTTCATCAGAATCTGAAGTTTTATCTTGAGAAAGTTACAAGCAAGAAGTAAAAACATAGCCATTACTCCTGGAGAATTTAACATATACAACATTCATACCACGGATTTCATTCTATACAATGAACTGAACTAATTTGGACGTGATTAATAAAAAAAGGATACTTGAAATATTCAATTTTTCTTATAGCACATAATACTCAAAGAAACTACAACTCACTTGTGAGTCATAATTAAAATATTGTAAAACATACCACCAGTTTTAAAACATTCTGACAAACTTGTAACTGAAATAATTTTATCTTATGAAAAGCTGGAATGATTCTGTAACAATTAAAAAATACTAATCAAAATAACTTTTATTGAGAACTTTTTATTGCTAGGTGCTTTATATTCATTTTGTCCTAACAATAAACCTGGGAAACAGCCATTATTTCAATTCAAGTTTTACAGACAAGCAGACTGAGGCTTAGAAGGCTAAGTGAGTTGCCCAAGGTCACTTCAATAGGGGCTGGTACTCGATCCAGGCCAAGTCTTCCTCTAAAGCCTACACTTTTTTAAGCACTAAAAGATAATATGACTGGAGTATTTTGGAACACTAGAAAAGCCTTCATAAATCAGTACTGTTTATAACACTATTCAAACTAGCACAAAGAATGAGGTTTAAAAGACAAAAATATCACAACGTTCCCAAGAAGTCAGAGTTTTCTATGAGCTCTACATACACTTCCATCATCACTGACCATATGTGATCATGATTTAACTAGACTTAAACAGATTTTTTTCAAGATTCTTCACAGAATATATCATTTAAGTGTAATGTACAATTCAACAATAAAAAATAGTGTCCAGATATGCTTTTCCCAAACTGATTATCGAAAAATTTAAAAACAACAAAAAAATAGCATAAACATAGATCTAACTGCAAGAAGACTGCTGGGGAATTCTGTCCTCAGCTCTAGCCTCGTCACCATAGCTGTGATTATCTTGGGTACCAATGATGCAAAAAGCCACAGGGGATGATGAAATGATGAGTCCAATCTGACTAGATGCACTGTTGCAGGAAGAAATGTGAGTCAGCTCTTGCGTACAAACACAGAAGCGAGTATCGAAAACACCTGGGGGTGTCAACCAACAGGATACTCAAGGAGTGAACAATGAAATGGATGCTGTCTCTCCCCCAAACCAGCAACTCAACCGCAGGCTTTGTTAATCTACAGAAAAGAGATGTCAGAACCGGACAATTCCTGGACTCCTGGGCTCACTTTTGGCTGAAGTAATTAAAGAATGATCAATAGCAAAAGGATTTCAAGAAAAGACTGAAGAGAAAGTAGAAAGAACTAGGGATGTTTAAAAGAGGAAAAGACTTACAAGGGCATGCATGATTGTCCTCTTTCAATATGTGACGGCATCTTACGTTTAAAGTGGCGTTTGATGATTTATTTACATGATTCCCAAGGAACAAAATTATGGCCAATAAAGAATTTTTAAGCGTCTAAGCTGTTTTAAGGTACAATGGGTTGCACTGGATTGGAGTGAAATCTGTCTCCAGCTGTGTCTCAAGCACAGGCTGAAGAAAAAATAAGTGGTAGAAATATAATGCAGGGGTCTCAAAAGTCAGGACCAGTCCTTGGCTTCTAAATTGTTATACCCCTCTGAAACCCTGAAATACTATGATTCAAAACCAAAAGGAATGGAAAATATAGAGATTTTTTTCCAAACAGCGAACATAAAAATTATCTATCCAGCCTGAAATCTCTGTCTTAGTGATAAGGAGTTCAAGTAGACCAAAATTAAATAAAACTAAAATGAAGAGCTCTTCTAAGAAGAAAGAAGGAAGAAAATCCTACTTGTAAATAAAAAGGAATGGAGGCCAGGCATGGTGGCTCACGCCTGTATTCCTAGCACTCTGGGAGGCCAAGGTGAGAGGATCACTTGAGGCCAGAAGTTCAAGACCAAACTGAACAAAAGTGAGACCCCCATCCCTACAAAAAATAAAAAAAATTAGCCAGGCGTGGTGGTGTGTGCCTATAGTGCCAGCTACTAGGGAGGCTGAGGCAGGAGGATGGCCTAAGCCCAGAAGTTTGAGGTTACAGTGAGCTATGATGTGAGTTTACATGTTCTCTCTCTCTCTCTCTCTCTCTCTCTCTCTCTCTCTCTCTCACACACACACACACAGTGGGTGGGTGACTGCAGAAAGTGGAATAGCAATATAAAAGTTTCACAGTCTTCCTGAGAAGGACAATCACTGTCCCTCAATGATCAGAAAGACTTAGAAATTCACTAGCTAGGAACAAAAAATAACTTCCAGAATTATGACCTAAATGTCAAAAGCATCTGAAGAGTTCATTTCAGTGACTTCGTCTCAGACACTGCTTCTATGTGTGAAGACATACGTGAGCCACAGAACAAAGGAGACTGTCCTGGCTTCATGTGACCTGCTGTGTAACACTACAAGTTCTCCCTCCTCCTCCTCCCCTTCCACCTTCATCCCCGGACCTTTCTGCCACCTACAATGTCCTCCCTGCTCGTGGACATCATAACCTGGATATGCAGAGATTGTCACGCCAAAAACATGCATAATGCATATTATGTATTGTAGACTTTGATTTATTTTGTTCCTGAGGCTAAAATCTGGAAGGCATACTTCAATAAACCACCAATTTTCTCTCCAAAATGTAGACCATTCTAAACAGAATCCATGAAGTGGCTTGGTTTCACAGAAGTCAGAGCCAGAAGTAATCACTTCCCTCTCTGAAATTTCCCACTACTTCATTCTGACCTTGTCTATCACTCGCCTGCTGGCACACATTCATCAGTGCTCACCCCAGCCAGATATGGGAACCTGTGCTCATCTGCAGAAAATAAGATTACTTTATTCCCTAACACTAAGTCAAGAATGGTACACAGGTGCTGCGCTGTTCAGCTCTCTTGCCCAGAGTAGACGATTTTAAATTATCAGTGTACTTTAAGCTGAATCCAGGAACCTCAAAATTTGTCTTAACACATCAGCCAAGGTGGCTACCACCTATCAATAAGAACTGGAGCACAAATGAACCAACCTGCCCTTTCTGCCCTGGGCGTTGAATGGCTACCATTAGCTATAGCTTTATTTCTACTGGACAGTTAAAACCACGCTTTTTACATCTTCATAACTTAAAGAGCTACTAACAGAATACTCTACCCATACCAGTTACTTATTTAAGGTTGGTAGAAGCAATGGTTTCTATTACTGGGATTAATCATTCCTTATGACTATTAATCATTAATATAAATGGATTTTTATATTGAAGAACAAAGTAATTTTAAATTTCGTGAAAGAAGTACTATTACTCAACATTAATTGAAAAAACTAATTCCACATTTAATCTATAAGCATACTTGAAATATTTCGTGTTTTTATTTAAAATAATACATGTTCACTGAACTGGGATAATACTGATAAAAGAAAAAAAATTCATCATTCAGTCATCAGAAGGTATATACCAGTAAGTTTGCCTCACAGTCTTCAAGGTTTTTTCCCAAGGATATATTAAAAATAATTATCAAGGACTTAAGTTAATATTTTAAGTGGCCTTTCTCATTTAATTTGCTAAGTCTTTTCCATTTCAATAAGTAATCTACATTAATACGTTTAATAGTATTCCATAAACAAATCCTAACATATTGAAAAATCTCACTGTTTATCATTTAGTTTGTTTTTCATTGTTCTAACAAACCTATATGTAAATTCTTTCCTGTATTAGGATAAATGTATTACAGAGCAGTATTACTAGATTAAAGAGTAAAAATATTTTTATATTTATACTTCCACCAGCAGCATAAGATTATTTTCTCACACATTAGCCTACTCTGGCCATTGTCGTTTCATGCACTCTTTGCTTATTTGAAAGACAAAATGATATTCAACCCAACAAAATGATAGTCATTCACTGCTACTTTAGTTTTCATTTTTACTACTAATTAAGTTTGTTAATTTTCATGCTTTTCTTATTTAGAGCCTAAGATATATTTATTATTGTTTGCTCATTTTTCCATTGCAATTTTACTTCATTGAGTTATGAAGATTATTTCCATGCTATATAAGATGTTAAATCACTGACTGAATATTTTGAACATTTTCCCTAATTTGACGTTTGCCTTCACAACTCTGTTTCTGGTACTGTCAGGAAAAAGTTTTAGCTCTATCAGTCATTTCCTTTATGCTTATGAAGGCCATCCATGTTTGGAGACCCGATATTCACCTCTATTTTCTTACGGTACATTTCTAATTTTATATTTTAGTCATAAATCTATCTGAAATTTGTTTTGATACCTGGTTTGAGCTACAGTAGATCAACTGTATATTTTGTCCGCACTACCACCTCAGCACCAGTCAGTGAAGAATCCATTCCTGACTTAAAATGTCATCATATTAACTATTTATAATCATTTGTGTCTACTTTTTATAATTTTGACTTATGTATAAAGTAAATAAATTGAATATATTTATAGTGCAAAATTTGATCAGTTTTGAGATATAAACACTATACGAAGACAGCTATGAAACTATTAAAGAAAAAGAACAATTTCATTACCCCCAAAAGTTTTTTCCTGCCAATGTATGTTCCATCTCTCTTACTATCCCACTATCCTACAATCCCTAGGCAACCACTGATCTACTTAAGATTGCTGTAGATTAGTTTTACATTTTAAGAATGTTTTACAAATGGAATCATATGCTATATATAATATTTTTCCAGGCTTCTTTCATTTAATGTAATGATTTTAAGATGTATTCATATTGTTGCACATATTAATAATCCAATCCTTTTTATTGCTCAGTATTTCATTCAATGAATACCATAATTTGTTTATGTACTTACTGACATATTTTGGTTGTTTCCAGGCATTACACATTACAAATAAAGCTGCTATGAACACGTGCACAACTGTTTCGTGGATATGTATGTATATATGTTTCTTCTCTTGGGTCAATGCCTAGTAGTCTACTGACTTTATCATATATTTAACTTATTAAGAAACTGCCAAAATGTTTTCCGAAGTAGTTGTACTATTTTACATCCCCACCAATAGCATATGAGAGTTCAGTTACTCCACATTCTTGCCGACACCTGGAAAGGTCAGTCTTTAGCTAATCTAATGAGTGAGCAGTAGTATCTCACTCTGGTTTAATTTGCATTCCCTAATGACTAATGACATTTAGTATCTTTCATGTCCTTATTGTCATGTGCATATCTTCTTTGGTGAAGTATATACTCATTATTTAAAATGGAGTGTCTTCTTATTAAGCTTTAAGTGTTCTTTATATATTCTGGATACAATCTTTAGTCAGATGTATGTTATGAATATTTTCTGCAACTCTAAGGATTGTCCTTTCATGTTTTTAACTGTATCTTTTGAAGACAGTATGTTTTTAATTCTGATGAAATCAAATTTAATCATTTTTTACTTTTAAGTTTCATGTTTTGTGTGTTCTAAGAAACCTTTGACTAGCCAGAAATCTGAAGATTTTCTCCTAGAAGTTTTATGAATTTGGGTTTTACATTCAAGTCCATGGTCCATTCTAAGGTAACATTTGTGTAAAGTGTTGGAAAACAACAACAACAAAAAAAAAACGGTTGATATTCTCTTTTTCCAAATATAGATCTAGTTTTCAATGATTTTTTGAAAAGGCTATCTTTACCCATTGAATTTCTTTGATGCTATTGTTGAAAAACAACTGACCACATAGGTATGCCTCTATTTCTGGATTCTTTATCCCATTCCATTGATGTATATATTTCTTTGCTTTATAATAAAAATCTTCAAATTAGGCAGGTTAAATTCTCCGAATTTCCTTTTAATAATTGCTTTTGTTATTCCAGGATCTTTGCTTTCACACATAAATTTTAGGCTCATGTTGTAAATTTTTATTAAAAAGTCTCCTGGAATTTTTATTGGGTTTGGATAAGTCTTCTTTATATTCTCTCAGGAATTTTCTCTCTGTTTTCACTATAGAAGTTTTATCTTAGACACCTTTTCTTAGGTTTATTCCTTGGGACTGTATGTTCTTTGATGCTATTCAAAAGAAATTTTTAAATTTTACTTTCTATTTTTCTAATAGCATATAAGAATATAATTTTAAAGTATAAACTAATTTTTAAACAAAGACTAATTTTTAAATATAAAAATTTTAAAATATTTTGTATTCTGCAAACTGGATAAACTCATTTTTTAGTTTTAGTAACTGTTTTTGAAGATTCCCTAGGATTTTTACATAAGCAATATTATCTGCAAATGCAACAGATTTACTCCTTCATACTTTTTCTTTCTTTTTATTCTCGTATTGTAGTGACCAGGACTTCCAGCATAATGCTGAACACAATGTTGTAAGCAGGCACCCTTGCCTTTTTCCTGACCTCTAAACTGCACCTGTCAATTATGATGTTGGCTGTATGTTTGTTTTGTAGCTACCCCTTTATCATTTTAAAGATGCTCTCTACTCTTCCTGGTTTGCTGTCAAAATTTTTCGAATGTTTTTCTGCATCTATTAATAAGAACATGTGACTTTTCTCCTTTGTACTGTTAATATGGTGAATTTTATTGTTTGACGTTTGAATATTAAGCTCTATTTGGTGATGATATATTATTCTTTGGAATTCAGTTTGCTAATATTTTGTTTAGGATTTTTTGCATCTACAGTTAGGAGGAATACTAGGTCTGCAATTTTTTCTTCTTCTTTAATATCTTCGTCAGTTTGTGAATTAGGGTCCTGGTAACCTTGTAAAATGAGTTGGGTCGCGATGTCCCCTCGTGTATTTTCTGAAAAGGTGTGTGTGTGTAAGTGGTGTTTCTCTCTAATATTTGATATAATTCACCAGTGAAACCAGCTAGGCCTGGAGTTTTCTTTTGGGAAAGGTTTTTGGTAATGAACTCGATTTTAAAAATAGATATCAGGCTATTGGGATTTTTTATTTCTCCTTGTATCAATTTTATAAGTTGTATTTTTTCCACGAATTTGCCCATTTCATCTAAGCTATCACAGGTGTTCATAGTATTCACTGAATATCCTTTTAACGTCTGCAGATCTGCAGTGATAATCCCTTTTTTCATTCTTACTATTGGTGGTTTGTATTCTTTTATGTTCACTCTGGCTAGAAGTATGTCAATTTTGTTGATCTTTTCAATGAGCCAGCTTTGGGCTTATTTTTTTTTTTTCTATTGTCTATTTTGTATTTCATTGATTACTGTTCTTTAACCAAAGGGAACAAAAAAGGCTTTTTTCCCCTTCCACTTACTTTGTGTTTACTTTATTCTCTTCCTTGTCATTTCCTAAGGTAGAACCTTATGTCACTGATTTTACATCTTTCTCTTTTTTAATATAAGCATTTAAAGCTCTAAATTTTCCTCCAAGCACTCTTTTAGCCTCATCTCAAATATTTTGATGTTGTATTTTTGCTGCTGTCAGTACAATTTATTTTCTAATTTCCTTTTGACTTTGTCTTTGACACATGAATTACAGAGATTTTTCTCAAAAATTCCCAGATATTTAGAGTTTTCCTAAATAGCTAATCGTGACTGATATCTCATTTAATTCTACTGAGGTTACTGAATACACTCTGTATTACTTTGATCCGTTTAAAGTAAGACTTGTTTCATGGCTCAGCACATGATCTAAGTAAACATATCACATGTACTTAGCAAGAATGTGTGTTCTGCAGTCGTTGGACCTAATGTTCGACAAATGTCAATTAATCAAGGTGGTTGAGAGTGTTATTCATATTTTCTATGTTTTCCTCTAATTGTTCTATCAACTACTGAGCAAGGTATTGAAATCTACCATGATTATGAAATTATCTACTTTTCCCTTTAATTCAGTTAATTTTTGCTTCATGTATTTTGAGGCTCTGTTACTAGCCACAAACATTTACGTCTTTGTGATGAAATTGTCCCTTTTATCATTTTGACTTATATTGTCTCTGTAATAGTAGGTCTGTTTTTCAATCTTCTGTTTCCTTTATCTTTCTGTTCATAATTCACCGGTATAAATGTTTTAATTTGTATTAGTAAATGCTCCCAACCAGTATGACAAGCTTCCTTCGCAATATTCATTTCCAAAAATTTGCTAGGCTATCAGCTTATTTTTCTAGATGAAATTTAGATTTATTTTTACCAACTTCTAGAAATAAACAATTATAACTTTGATTGAAATTATGTATAAATTAGAGATATATTTGAGAGAACTTTTTCACAAATTAAATCTTGCCATTGGAAAAAGTCTTTTATTTCTTTATATTAAAGTTTGCTTTTATATCCTATGAAAGCTTTATATTTTCAAATCAATTTGCATATATTTGAAAATAAATCCTTTTATATATCTTTGGTAATAACCTCACTTTCCTAATTTTCTGTATATATATTTTATTTTGATTAAAACAGCTAAAGCAGTAGGTCTCAATCCTGACTCCTCACCATAATCACCTGTGTAACTCAGCAAACATCCAGAGTCAGCCCAACAGTCCATGGTGGGCAATCTATCATGACTGTCCTAAGTACTCTGGTGCCCCAGCCAAAGACAGAAACTAGCAGTCAATTTCTTGCTCTTCATTAACATTTTTATACTATTATTTCCACACTTAATTTCTTTATGCTTATTTCCAACTAAGTTAAACCTTTAGGTCATTTCATTTCTAAGCAGTTTTTGATATCTTATCCCCTTCCCAATCTGAGGATGATTTCTATTTCCTTCTTTTGTAAGCACCACCTTGTCTAGTAAAAGCATTCTTGGGTAATATCCCTCACAACACTAGATATCATTTCAAGGTCTCCTAGAGACTTGTACACGAGAACAAGCCTGAGGTCAGGTGGAGTTTTTCCTTTTCAACATGCCTTCTGTGTTTCTGTCTGATTAAGTCAATTGTCCTTCTAAACTTAAAATAAATAACATTTTAGATTATTGCTGGTGTTGGCTGGTATATTCCTGGCATATAGATTTTTTAATCTAAAAATTCTGCAACATCCTATTTGTAAGCCTTTATTCCATTTGTCTTGTCTGTTTGAGGAACATCAATTTTTCTCTTGATAGATCTCCATTCTGTATCTCACACATACATGAATCTTTGTTTCTACT
>CAUYSK010000281.1:0-10923 GCA_963575035.1 Avahi laniger | reverse complement strand
CATTTTTGTATAGCTGTATAATGTATGTTTTAAGTTTTGTTACAACAGAAGAGTCAAAAAATGTTTAAACATTTAAAACTTTATAAAGTAAAAAAGTTATAATAAGCTAAGGTTAAATTATTATTCAAGAAAGAAAAATTCTGTTTATAAATTTAGTGTAGCCTAAGTATATCATGTTTATAAAGTTTACAGTAGTGCACAGTAATGCCCTAAGCCTTCACCTTCACTCACCATCACTCACTGGCTCACCCAGAACAACTCCAGTCCTGCACACTCCAGTCCTGGTAAGTGCCCTAGAAAGGTATACCATTTTTTATCTTTTACAGCATATTTTTACTGTACCTTTTCTATGTTCAGATATATTTAGATACACAAATACTTACCATTGTGTTCCAATTGCCTACAGTATTCAGCACAGTAGCATGCTGTCCAGGTCTGTAGCCTAGGAGCAATAAGCTATGCCACGTAGCCTAGTGGTACGTGTAGTAGGCTATACCATGAAGTTTGCTGTAGTACCTGCTATGATGTCCACACAACAACAAAATCACCTAACAACACATTTCTTGGAAACTATTCCTATTGTTAAGCCATGCAAGACTATACACTTAATTTTTCTATGTTGAGCTCATATTCTATAAACTTGCTGACTTGTGTCATTTCTAGAAACTTTTTTTGTAGATTTTATTGGATTTTCTACACATACAGTCATGCTATTTGAAAATAAAGACACCTTTACTTGCTCCTTTCCAATATGGATATTATTCTTTTCATATTTTTGCCTACTGCACCATCCAGAATATCTAGAAATCATGTTTAAGGGAAGTGATGACAGCATATATCTTTGCTGAGGAGAGTCCAGGGAGAAAGCATGCAGTCTGTCTCCATTAATGGTGTTAGCTGTACATTATCAGTTCTGAAGCTTTCCCAGAAACAGCAGGGGCTGTAGGAAAAACTGAGACGCTGCACTCAAGGAGTGGGACACTTAGAACTGCTCTTACTTGGGCATTACTGTTAATGCTGCATTCTTTTTACTCATGAATTGATGAAAATATTCTAAAAACATGGGAACAGGTTACCGAATACCTAAAATTCTTGTTTTCAGCTCAGAGAGAAAATCCAGAAGTGCAACCTGGCCACTGAGTGTTGACTGGCTAGATTCAACTGGAGCAAATAATTACCAGTGAAAAAGACTCCGTGAACCTAACCAGGTTCTCTCATCCTCCAGATATATATCCTATTATAGAAGTAGAAGGGGGTGTAGAATCCTCATCCACAACCTAAACATCATCCTCCATTGAGTTTCCTAAGCAGAAGAACACTCTAATGCGGGCAGTGTTTCAGGAATAACCCTTGGGTACCAATAACCTGCTTATTCCTTGCACTCTGGGTGCCATCAACATTTGAATTGTACCTGTAATTGCACAAAGGCATATTCAGTTCGAGGTACTTTTAGGTTGATGTCTCCTATCTTGCCTCTCTGTGGACACTATCATTTTATTCTTCCTTACTCTACTACAGAAAATTGCAATTTAAAGAAAGCTTTAACTCACATTGTACTTTAACCTTGAACTATTCAACAATGCTTTGATGTGGGCAAGGCAGTATTATTATCTCTTCTTTAGGAGATAATATGTGGGAATGGGACAGAAAGGTTGGGTATTTTGTTAAGGGTCACAGACTAATAAATAGAGGATCCAGGATTAAAATCCAGATAATCTGGTTCCAAATCCTGTTCTCTTTTGGATACAATACATTCCTTAATACCTGTCAAAGGAGGATTCAGAATTAAAAACAAATTTTATCCTAGGATTTTTCAAGAATGTTCAAATCTACTATGCCTAAAATATAGCTGGTACCTTCTATTGTGTCCCTTACTAAAGGCCAGGAAATATGTTAACAATCTTAGACACATTATATCATTTTTTTCTTCAAAACCCCATAAGTTACGTATTATGCTCATTTTACAGGTGAGGACATTGAAGCTTATGGAGGCACAGAACTTTGCCACGATCACAAATTAATAAGTGTACTCAATAGACTCTGCTTCACCAGACTTCCTAAATAAATAAATACATTGAATTGTGCTCTGATATCATGCTGGGACATGTGATTCTTATTATATTTAAGAGGGTTTATATTTTCATGTGCAATTCTCAAATATAAAGATGGGCTTTCAAGGGAAAGAGGAATCAGGCTAAATATGTATGGCTCCAGAGAAGAAAAACAGGACCATCATGAAGAAGTTCCAGTTATATTGTGCTTCAATGTAAAAAATAATCTTTTGATAACAACATCTGTTTAAAAAATGAACAGATAATGTTCTACATCTTGTTTGAAGTGGTGATATACACTTATCAAAATTCATCTAATTGTAACTTTAGATCTGTGCATTTCAAGACATATAAATTTAACATCAATTTTTTAAATGAATAAGCTACTTCCTGAGATAATAAACTTCACTCAGAGGTTTAATGATAATCTGCTAGAGACAGAATAAAAAGAATTCCTGAATTAAGCATAGAGGTGATACTGGACAATATCCTAGCATTCTTCCAAACCTAAGACTTTATAATATTTTCATGGGCATATATAAAAGAGAACATAAGGTCACTTCCAGATCTAAAACTCTTGAAGGTTTTTTTGTTGATTACTATTTATATCCATATCATCCCTGCAAATATGTAGTGAGTTTCCAGGTAAATTGCATCATGAGGATGTTTCAAGTAGTAAGAGAAGAGCTAGTGATGAGCTTAGGGTGTCTCTTGTTCAGCTAGCTTGTCACCTTCCTGGAGACCTTCCAGAGTGGACTTCCCAAACGAATTTCGTTGGTCAATAACCTCAGCCTTAAAGACCTAGAACCCTAATTTTGTCTATACATCAGAGCATATCACAATAACAAAGTTTACAAGACCAAGATCAACCTTTATTGTTTTTAAATTGTAAATAAAAGCTCCAAGGGGATAGGACCCATTGAATCTTCTACCAGTGCATTGTTCTTATAGCATGTCATAGGTGAAAAGAGACTATATGATCAATGTGTTGATTCATAATCATGAGGTCAAAATAAAGGGTGTTGTATGACTCAAAATTTTACTGGCATATATAGGCAGTTCAGCCTTCAGTGAGGTTGTGGTTCCTAGGAATATACTGACTTTAATAAAAAATTGCATATGTTTGACCTGGCTTGTTATGGATTAATATTTTAGTTCATCTAACAGGGAGATTTTTCTTTCCTTCATTTCTAAGTTCCTGGGAAGCATTGTAGTCCTCATGCACGACAAAAGATGAAATCAGGTGGAAACGTTACCACACCTGTAAAATAGCCCCTGGGTACTCCATGTGGTTTAGTAAACGTGAAACTATGGGTATGACACAGCCCTTGTTTTAAGGGTATTTGAAATCTGATAATAAAAATTGAATGGATGACATGTAATCAGCAGATGCAGTGCCGAGATCAATTCCTACTTGTATAATAATAGAAAAGTGGAAAATGGGAAAAAGGATCGTCTGTTGTGCCTCCCTTTGAATTCCACCTATTCTTCTTTTAGTTTACTCTCTTTATTTCCCTTGCATGTTCATTCTCTCAGAAGTATCTGAATATCCATTAATCGCTGTCTATGCCAGATTCCCTGTGTCTCACAATATGTTTGAGCAGGAGCAGTGCCAAATTACAACATGGACACAGGGGGGAAATGCTTTTGGAGAGGAGAGAGCTCTTCATTTTCTTATGTCAAAAAAAGGGTAGGAATGAAATTAATATTTGTTGAGTGCCTAACTTAGGGCAGGCTCCATTCTAGACATTTTCCTCTCCTTCAATCCTTATGTAATATTTCAAATATTATTCCCACTTTATAGAGGCAAAAATTAAGCTAAGAGAGATTGTCCAGCTAACTAATAGTTGCATAGCCATTGACTGATAGGGCTGATATTTGAACCCGGTTTGTCTGACTTGAATTCCTAGTTTCTGTCCATATGCTGATCTTACCTGCTATCCTGATTCTCTTACCACTTTATAACAGTAAAATATTTTGTTTGTTAAGAAGGAAAAACTCATGGCTCTTTCAAATCCCTGAAAGCTTTCTGTGGAGAGTTGTGCACATGTAAAGGTGACCAGAATCATCATCCACAACCATTCACTTCCAGTCACCCAAATTACTGTGAAATGAGATGGCAAAGCTCTAAAATGCAATTATATGGCCTTGAGCAAAATTATAAAATGTAATTAGACAACATTGGGTGGAATTCTGTGAACATTCTCAGCTATGCCATAAAAACTTTATAATGCTAACTGATCAACACTAGGGTGATCACATGGCAGAAATACTCTCCAGGGATTAGGGGGATGGGGGGTGCAAATCTATAACTAAAGGACACGGGAAGCACTAAAGGGAGGGAAGGGCACGCCTTTAACCTGCATTTGGGTGAGGCAAAGACATAAAGTGTAACTAGAATGTTTGTACCCTCTCAATACCTTGGAATAATAATAAAAAATAAATAAATAAATAAATAAAACTTTACAATGCAAAGGAACAGATAGATCTCAAGTGCCAGCTGCTACCTTTCGGGGAAGCCACCTGCCATGACCACTTCTTCAGAGAGCTTCCCAAAGGAAGACTGCCAGTTTCGCAAGGGCCAGATCAAAGGTGGGCTGTTTTAAGAACCAACATGTCTGATAGGCTTCCCAGTGTCTAGGAAAGGATCATCCAGGAAATGCATCTTTTCATTCCACAGACATTACTAAACATCTACCCAAAGCTAGTGTTTGTTCTGGATCCCAGACCTAAAATAATGAGAGCCATTCCTTCATGCAAAGATGCAGTAAGCCTTATCTCTTTTACTGTAATCAAGTATACTGCATCCAGCATACTGTCTGCTGAATGAAATAAACACAAATTTCTGCCCTCATGGAGCTGACATTCTAGAGAAGCAGAAGAGATGAACAATAAAGAAGCATGCTGTATATGATGCCAGGTGGTGATGAATACTAAGGGGAGATAGTGATGCGATTGGATCACTCTCCACAGCATGAATGGAGATGAGAGTCCTGGGGATGAAGGAATCCAGGACTTCATGAAGTAAGTAGTGTAAACAGAGATAAAGGGAAAGTTGAATAGTCCTGATGGTCCCAATACAGATAGTGGTACTAGGTGGGTGTTGCGCAGTCAAGTGGTCTTGCTGGGTGCATACAGAGTTTTGTGATCCTTTCTTTGTATCTGACAATGGGATTACAGATGAGAAAAATGGTAGTTTTATAGAGAAAAATTGGAGTCCCTGGACTTCCACTTGAGGAAAAAAAAAGAATTTGGGAAATGAAGATAGAAAGACTGCATCAGCTAATAAAATCTATTATAAATCTCTTTCAGTGCAAAATGATATAGCACTAACCCAAGAATCAGTAGATCAGTGGGCCAAAATTTGACACACCCAATATAAATTCAGGACACACAAGAATTTACTTTACTATTTATTGAAGAAAAACCTGTGTACAATAAAGTGCCCAAATGTTAAACATGCAGACATATGTACCTGTTTTCCAGCACACATGTCAAGATATGGGAAATTTCCAGCACCCAGCAGTTTCCCTCATGCCCATTCCCAGTCACTACCCTGCTCCTGCAAAGATAAACACTGTTCTGGCCTCTATTACCATGGGTTGGTTTTATTTACTTTTGAACCTCATATGAATGGCTTTATACAGCATGTGCTCTTTTGTGCTAGCATTATTCCCCTCATCACTAGGTTGTGAGATTCATCCAATTGGTGCATGAAGCAATAGTCTGCTTCTTTTTCATTATTGTACAGCAGAGCTCCACATGAATATGTCACAATTTAGCAATACTTTTATTTAGGTTGTTTCTAGTTTGCAACCATTATGTACAACACTGTTATGAACATATTTTTTTAACATGTCCATTAGTAGATATCAGCACTCATTTCTTTTGAGTATGTACCAAGGAGTGGAATTGTTGAGTCATGAATATTTACATGTTTTGCTTTAGCAGATAGTGCCAAAGGTTGTCCAAAGTCTTTACATTAATTTACACTCTAACCAGCAAGTTATATAAATTCCAGTTACTCTGTTTTATCACCACTATTCATTGTTTTCAGGTATTATATTTTTAGCCATGCTAGTGGGTGCTCTGTATAAGGAAATTAAAGGCTAATCAATAATTTTCATAGCACTTTTCATCATGTCATAAACTATAGATTTTCATTATTTATTTATTATCTCTTTTTCCTCCCCCTTGCCACACACATTAGAATGGAAACCATCACAGTAGAGTTTTTGTTTTGCCTACTGCTGTGTTGCCAGCTAGCTAGAATGATGCCTGGCACAAAGTAAGTGCTCAAAAAAATCTGTTGAATGAAAGAATTTATAAATAAAGAAAAGAATTCTAGAAATATAAATTAATTTAGTAGTTCCAGATCAGAGACCTACCATAAGAAAATAATCAAAACTTTGAATAAAGACTTATATATGAAGATAATTGCCATAGTGAGTTTTTTTAATAATAATACCAAATTGGAAATAGTCTAACATCCAATGTCTAAAGAATGAGTAACTGCATTGTGGTATATAATACACAAAAATAATATGTGATCCTTTAAAATAATCATTTCAAAGACTATGTAATCCATTAGTATACATTCTCCAACAATGTTATTGGTAGAATACACTTATTAATACACATGTGTGAAAGACAGAGAAGGAAGAAGAGCAAAAGAAACATTAATAATGTTTTGGGAATAGTTATCTCTAAGTGTTCAAATTAGAAATGGATTTTTCTCCTTCTATTTTTCTGTATGTTTCAAAATCTCTAAAATAAGCATGCATTTACATTAGGGGAAAACATTTTTTTAAAAAAATAATTGATATACTGGCAAAGATGAAGGAAGCTCATTCCTCTCTGCTCCTCCTTCTTAAAACTAAAATTCACTGGACATAATATAACAAACAAATATAGGAAAACTCTGAAAGATGGGAAGAAGGCAGATTTTCTAGAAACCTTGGGCCTTAAGGAATAACATGGTGGCAAGTTCCCTCAGTTTTCTTATTACTTTCCATATATCTCCAAGAGAGAGTTCTAAAATTCCATCTGTCAATGGACACAGCCAAAAAGAAAACTTCAAGAAAAATCTGTTCCCCCCAGCCAAAGGATCAGAAAAAGGGTGGCTTAACAACAGAGAGCTTTTTTTGTAATACCTGCCCTACTCCAGCCAAACACTACTCTCTACTCCCTGTCCCACTACAGATTCAGAAGAGCCAACAGGAAAACTAATCTTCCACCCTACTCTCCTGCCACGCAGAAGCAAGCAGCCAGAAATGCTCTGACTCCCCCTCCCCTTGGTATGTATGGGATGAAGCAAAGAGCTAATCTTCAATTCCCTGCAAGGCAGCAGGGAGCATTCTGATTTCCTGTCAGGTGGTGTCAAAACGGATAAGCAAGAAGTTGATCTTCCATATCAGATTTTCCAGTATTAGATCGTGCTCTAATTTCCATGCCAGGATAGCCTCCACCTGGCATCAATGAACCTGACCAAGGTGGTTTGATGTGGAGATATTTGGCACTCCACTCCCTACTTCGATAAGCAAGTACAAATTATCTTAGCAAATAAAAAACTGACAGTCTCAGTTAAGAAACAAAAGTTATGCAAAAAGAACCAAATGGAAATTGTAGAACTTAAAAATACCAAAGTAAAAACTCACTAGTCTCAATAGTATAGTGGAGAGGATAGAATCAGTGGACTTGAAGATGGATCAATAGAATTTATCCAATCTGAACAACAGAGATAAAATTGATTTTAAAAATAAAAGGAGCCTTAGGGACTTGTGGGACAAAAACAAAAGAGCTAATTTTCATGTCATCAGAATTACAGAAGGAAGGGGAAGAGAGAGAGAGAAACTTAAAAAAAAGTCAGAAAAACAATGGCTGACAATTCCCCAGGTTTGACAAACAGGGGAAAAAAACAACATAAATCTACAGGTTCTAGATGCTAAGTGAACCCCCAGATAGGATAAATGTAATGAATGCACGCTGGGACATAGCATAATTAAACTTCTGAAAAAATAAGTACAAGAAAAAAATCTTGGAAGAAATAGGAGGAAAATAACACATTACTAATAAGGGAATGCCAATTTAAATGACTGTAGGTTTCTCCTATGAAACCAGGGAGGCCAGAAGTGGTAACACGTGTTTCAAGCACTAAAAGGCAAGAATTGTCACATCTCACTTTCAGGAAATGACAGAACCACTAAATAGAAAATCAATAAGGGTATAGAAGAACTGAACACCACAATGAACCAAATAGATCTAATTGACATGTAGAGAACACTCCATACAAAAGTAGCAGAATATACATTTTTTTCAAGTAGTCATGGAAATTCACCAAGATAAATCATGTCCTCAGCCACAAAAAAATTAACAAATTTAAAAATAATGAATTTATATAAAGTATGTTCTCTGACCATAATGAAATCAAACTAGAAATCAATGACAAAAAGATATGAGAAAATTCTCCAAATATTTGAAAATTAAATAACATACTTCTAAATAATCTATGGGCTAAATAGGGACTCTCAAAGGAAAAGTTTTAAAAACATAAAAGCGAATAAAAATTAAAAAGAAACAAATTCAGTATTTCAAAGAGATATGTGCACTCCCATGTTCATTGTAGCATTATTCACAATACCAATTTTATTATTCAGCTTTTAAAAAAAGAAATTCTGCCATTTATGATATGGATGAACCTGGAAGGCATTATGCTAAGTGAAATGAGCCAGACATAGAAGACAAATACTGCATGATCTCACTTAACACATGGCATCTTAAAAAGCTGAACTCATAGAAACAGAGTAGAAGGGTGGTGACCAGGGGTCTAGGGCTGAGGGAAATGGGGAGATCGAAGGGTACAAAGTTTCGATTATAAGATAAATAAGTTCTGGAGACCCGATGTACAGCATGGTGACCATAGTTAACACTAACGTATTGTTTACTTGAAATTTGCTAAGAGATTAGATCTTCAGTATTATCACAACAGCAACAAAAAAGGTAACTGGGTGAGGTGATGGATATGTTAATTAGCTTAACTGTGATAATCATTTAACACATATATGTATATCAAAACATCATGTTGCACATCTTGAATATACACAATTTTGTTTGTCAATTATCTTGATAAAACTGAAAAAAATAAAAAAGCTGATTGTTCAAAAACAGACTAAAGAAGATAAAAAGTAGACACAAATCACCAATCATACCTATCAAAATGACTAAAATAAAAAATAGTAACAATACCAAGTGCTCACAAAGTGTAGAAAAACTGGATCATTCATACGTTGCCAGTGGGAATGAAAAATAGTACAGCTATTCTAGCACAATTTGGCAGTTTCTTATAAAACTAAGCAATTGAATTACCATACAACCCAGCAAATGCACTCTTGGTCATTTATTCCAGAGAAATTTATGTTGACATAAAAACCTGTGCACAAATGTTCACAGCAGCTTTACTTTAACAGCCCAAAACTGGAAACAACCTTCATGTTTTTCAGTAGCTAAGTGCTTAAACAATCTGTGGTACATTCGTGCCATGAAATACTACTTAGTAATAAAAAGGAACGAACTATTGATACATCCAACAACCTGGATGAATATATAGGGAATTAGGCTAAGTGAAAAAAAAATTTGGTTACATACGGTATGGTTCTACTTATATGACATTTTTGAAATGACAAAATTTTAGAAATGATAACATATTAATGGTTGCTAGGTGTTAGCGACTGAGGGTTCGAGGTTAGAGAGAGAGTTGTCATCACAGGAAGGCAACACAAAGGATCTTTGTGGAGAAGGAAATGTTCTGTGTCTTGACTGTGGTGGCAGATACAGAAAACTACACGTGATAAAATTGTGTAGAACTAAAAACATAACCCACATACACACACAGATGAGTGATATAAAACTGGGGAAATATGAATAAGATTGACTGATTGGATCAATGTCAATATTCTGCCTGTGATATTGTATGAGTTTTTCAAGATGTTACCATTGGGGGGAAATGGATTCAATTTATTCAAAATCTGTCTGTATTATTTCTTACAACTGCATGTAAGTCTATTATTATCTCAAAATAAAAAGTTTTTAAAAGTGATGCACTCAGAATTTAAAAAAAAATATATTAGAGGAATGACATTGAAATTAAGGAAAGGGAAATCTGCTTGGATGCTACTTCTAGCATAGGATTGGCTTTTGACATTCGTAGCCATATAGTTTGGCTACATCTTAGAGAACACATTCTTTTTCTGGAATATGCCTTACTTCCCTACACATTAAGAATGCTGGCAGTTTCAAAGAAGACCAAAGAGTAGACAGATGGTGTTATGAAAAAAAATTCATAGACCTAAATATGAAAATCCTGGCAAGGAAAGAATGTCGCCAACCAAAATCAGAATCATGTTTTAGTGAAATTGAAGATTTATTTTGCCTAGCACACATGAAGAATTACCTAGGAATTATGGAACTATACTATGAAAAGTAAACATTTAGTTTAAAAAATCTTAAAAAAAAATAGCTACACTTGGCTATCCCCCCCAAAAAATGCACAAAAAGAAGTGCTGGCCTAGTACATAATTCAGTAAATCTCTAAATCCAATATCTGTGAAGAAATTTTAAAAAGTATAAATTATAAATGAATTGTAAGTATTTTCATAACTACATGTTCTTTTTTTTTTAGTTCGTTGTTTTGTTTTTGTTTGGTTTTTGTTTTTTTATTTCAGAATATTACAGTGGTATAAACACTTTGGTCACATAAATTGCCTTTCCACCACCCAAATCAAAACTACAAATGTGCCCATCCCCCAAACAGCACGCACAGCACCCATTAGGTGTGAATTTACCCATCTCCTACTCCCCGCTGCCACCTGCCGGG
>CAUYSK010000280.1:0-11772 GCA_963575035.1 Avahi laniger | reverse complement strand
GATGCCTCCCATTTTGTTCTTTTTGCTTAAGATTGCTTTAGCTATATGGGGTCCTCTCTGGTTCCATATGAAGTGTAAAATTCTTTTTTCTGTATCTGTGAAAAATGATGTTGATATTTTAATAGGGATTGTATTGAATCTACAGATTACTTTGGGTAGTATAGACATTTTAACAATGTTGATTCTGCCAACCCATGAGTATGGTATAGTTTTCCACCTGTTTATGTCCTCTGCTATTTCCTCCAAATAACCACATAGCTTTTCCTGCTGCAGCCAAGAGCCACAAAGTGCAGTCTTCTGAAGGTCATTAGATCTTCACTGTCTTCAAGCCCACTGTGGAGTTAGCCAGTTCTATATTCTCATTCCCTTGAGGACTTTTTGGTCTTGAAGCAACTGCTTTTGTGGGTTATTCTACTCGTTGAAATTTTTAGTTACGCTGAGCTAGTTTAAGGAAAAGACATTTATTAAGAGCTGTAGGTAGATCATGGAATCACTCAGAAGGCTGAATAGACAGACCTATGATGGTTAGTTTTATGTGTCAACTTGGCCAGGCCACCGGGTGCCCAGATATGTGACCAAAGATTATTCTTGGAGTTTCTGTGAGGCTGTTTCTAACCAAAAGACTGAGGAAAGCAGATTTCCCTCCATGGTGGGCCTTACCCAATCAAGTAAAGGCCTACGTAGAGCAAAAAGGCTGGCTCCTACCTGAATAAGAGAGAATTATTCCTGCCTGACTGTCTTCTAACTGGGATGTTGGATTTTTCCTGCCTTTGGAGTCCAACGTAACCATCAAGTCTTCCTGGGCCTCGAGCCTGCCCACCTCGGAACCAACAACATCCCCTGGGCCCTCCTGGTTCTCGGACCTTTGGACCCCAACTGGAACTAGCCACTGGCTCTCCTGGGTCTGCCGCTTGCTTTCTCATCCTGAAGATCTCAGGGCCTCCCAGCCACTACAATCACGTGAGCCAATTCCTTATAAAAATCCCATTCTTTCTCTCTCTAGACCTCTTGTTGGTCTGCTTCGCAGCAGGACCCTAACTGACACAAGGGTCTGGCTGGTCTTCTGGGAACAACTGAACATTGGACTGTGGCCCTGAGCAACCAAGGGAGCTGCCACCCCTGCCACAAACAGGAAGCTGCCACCACAGCTGCAGTCTCCTGTGCCACAATCTGTGCAAGTGAATGGATGTCTTGGTCCCTTAGACCCTATCTCCACAGGACCCCTGTTCTGAACGGGTCTCTAGTGAATGTATTTAATTGACAGGACCCAAACCACATGTAGAACCCCAGCTGCAAAGAATAGATTTGATGTCTTCAACCTCTGCCGTGTAGGACGGCGTGCCAGAATGGGATTGCAATGGTTTGAGAAGGCCACAGTGCCCTGGAGACAACTGGAAGGAAGTTGCAAAGGGAGACTGGTCTCTGGTATCCCAAAGCACAAGTGTCTAATCGCCTTCTTTATGTTTAAGTTACAAAAAGAATTCAGAAATGCATGTTAATCAAAAAGATGCAAACACAAATATTTGAGAAAAAAAGATTTATCTTCACCACCTTCTCACAGTTAACTATCACCAGTTTCTTTTTTTTAAGCCTTCCAACTCATTTCCTATGCATTTGTAAATATGTGTGGATACTGGTTTTTACATAAAATGATACTATTGGATCGTGGCATCCAGTCATGGTGACCCCATCTGGGGGATTAAATTTCTTGACCTCAATTTCTCCCTGAACTCTTGCTGGGGCTTCCCATTGGCCAGAAGGACATGGAAACCTGTTGATGTGGCCCATCAGGTCGGCTTCTGAGCATAGAAGACAGGGTAGGGAGCAGACTAGGCAGGGAAGTGAAGTCACCAGCCCAGAGAGAGGATGGAGGAGGTGGGCAGAGCTGCTCATGGACCATATGTAATAAGTGTAGACCAGGTTGATCGCGACTGCTCGCTCCTGCTTGGTCAGCATCGTGCATGGGGCAACTGCATCAGTGCTTCACCTTACCCACCGCCGAGGCAGCACCAGTGTCTTCACCTTACCCACTGCTGAAGCAGAGGGAGAAGTGGGGGCTTTCCCACACCATTGGCAGCCTGCGACCAGCTCCCTGAAGTTCTGGACAAGGTGTGGTAACCCTGTCCTTGCCCAAGGCTGGGCCAAGTGTGACATTATCTTCCCAATGACTCAGCTGTCAGCTGTTAGCCACCTGCTCCTTGGGCCACCCCTCCCTATGTGCCCAGCCAATCCAGTCACCTGGCGGGCATGGGAAGGCCACATTCCTCCATGAGAGAATTTGGCTAATCCCCCATGCTCCCCTGCTGTAGGCAGCTAGTGAGATGGGTACAATCCACCTCTATTTTCCTGACTCGGACCACTGTAACTAACACCTGGGCACAGATGTGGGTCAAGCATTGGTGTCTTTTTGGGTGGAACCATTTTCCAAACCTAGATGTGCCTCAAAATCTCCGAACCAATGCCCATGAGAGCACTGATGAAAAGCCTCTGTCTGCATTCCCTTGTCTTTCCATCAGTGTTAATTAGGCAGTGACGGTTTTCAGGTTTCTTGTTCTTTTGATGAGAGTTTCTCCTTTACTCGAATGCCTTGTAGATGTCTGTTTCAGTTATAGTTTCTTTGCCAAACGTAATCATTCTCCGTCCATCAAAATCCAGCTGAGGCCTCATCTCTAATGAGAGGCTTCCCTTGGCCACCCTAATTCCTACTTTTCTGGTTAAAGGGTACGTCCCAGCTCAGTCTTCTGTCACTCCTCATCTGGGGACACAAGAGCAGCCACATGTTATTATGGAAACAGCTTTCCCGCTCCCTGGCCTGGGCATCAGAGGATCAAGTGTGGGGTGGCCACCAGCTGTTGGTTAGGTTTGCACACTGGGGACCAGATCTGGCTTGTTCATGGTCTGTTTAGTTTGTCCTAAAGAGTGTTTTTACCATATATGTTTTTAAATGCTAATGTGCTTCCCAGCTCACTGTATCCCTACCAATCCCTTTCGTCCCCACGTGGCCTGCTCCACACATTTATAGTGGCTTCCTGGTTTCTGGGGATATGTGCTGACTCCTGATTCTTCTTCATTTGTTCTTAATATTTTGAGGGTGTAGATCCTCTTGAGAACAAATGGAAGCTCTTTAGTGTCATCCCAGAATGACTCATGTGTCACACATGGATAAAGTTTTATAAATGATTTCGGGGTACTTAGAAACACTATGGACCCATCCATGGAGGAACCCCCTCTAAGAGGGGCACAGACCCCTTCATCTGCAGACTAGCAGGCTGGAGTTGGGGGATTCTTTGCAATCCTTTACTTCTCTGAGGCAGATGCACCCAGTCACAGCTGTCTGTGAATAACTTGTCATGCCCAAGCCCCTAAGCCCATATCCTCAAAAGAAGGCCCATACCCAGCCCACATACAGCAGGCATGAGGGGAGTTAAGTTGATCATACGGGGCAGAAGAACTAAAGTCCTTGACACATTTTTCCCAGGGAACTGGAAAGAGATTGACTTCTGCCAGATCCTGGATAAATACTGGACGCAGGCGTTGCTACTGAGCTGTTTCCTGTATTCATTAAGAAAAAAAAAAAGACATTTCCCAAGGGACAGCCTCTTCCCAGCCGCATTCAGGGTCAGGAGGGAAAGGGGGTTCTTCCGAAAGGCCAGGATCAAGTGCCCTTGCTCAGCAAGTGGCTACTTAGCCTCGCAGGCTGTTGAAGATTTCCATGAAAAATTACCATTGTGACCTGGGGGAAGATGATCTCTGGGTGGCTTCCTCCCAGGGGCAGGATGCTGAGCTTGTTTTCATAAGGACCACTCTGAGGGAGGGTAGAGAATGTGCAATGTGGAGTCAGGGAACGCAGGAGCCTGGTCCCCGGAGATCTGAGTTCTAGTCCCACCTGATTACAGTGGCAGCTGGAATCTGTTCACTGCTTACTTCATGTAAAACTGACACCATCCTGTGAGATGGGTCCTGTTACTCCTGTTTTACAGATATGGACACTGGGGCTCAGCGAGGTAGGGTGACAGGCCCCAAGTCACACAGCGTGAAGGCAGCGCAGTGGGTCAGGTCAACAGGACTCTGTCAAGTAAGTTCTTATCTGCGGTATTGAGAGTGGCTGGATGTTGAGCAGGTGAGTGACTCAGCTCCCCCTCCTCGGGGTGAGTCGTACTCGGCTGCGAAGGGAGGAGGAGGAGAGGGCAAGCTGCCAGCCATTTCCTGCGGCATCTCCCCTAAGCCGCCTTAACCCAGCACCAGAGCAGAGCGGAGGCGGGGAGGGGGAAGGCGTCATTCCCCTGGTCGCCCTCCCTGACATCCCCTCCTGACTCGCTTGGGCCAGTACTGAAGCTCAGCTCTGAGCCTCACCTGTGGCCTAACTCAGAAACCACAGCGGTCCCCTAAGAGAGCCCAGAAGGGATTCAACTCACAGCAGGAAGCAGACACTCAACCTAGATGCTCCCTCTGAAGCTGTGAAAACCTTTGGCTGTGACTCAGTGACTAGTCGGGTTGATTTCGCACTTTTCGCTCCCAAGGTCCCTTCTCTGGTATTGTCTCATTTCCCTGCAACAGCCCTGGGACACTGTACATCGTTTCATCTACTCTTCCCTTGGTCCTTTATGCTTCACAATAAAAAGGTAAAGGAATATATAAGCACAACTCAAGCAAGAGAGTTGGTATTATTCCCCTTTTTTGCAGATTGGGAAACAGAGGCACAGGTGTTGTGTGAGTTGGCTGGACAGAGCTGCCACAGGAAGTTATGCCGGTTTTTCACCGTAGGAGGAATCCCCGTGAGCGGTGAGTTGGGCTGAGACACGGCTTGTGCTAGATTTGCCAACCTGTCCGTGTGTTGCATCTCCCTGGAGTAAGGGGCACCTTTTTCTGTTTTGCACAAAGGTGCCTTTTGGGCTGGGGGCAGCCTAGAGCCCAGGGTGGGGAGTGGGGAGTTAGCAGCACTGGGAAGAGAGGCCAGGTCTCCAAGCCCTGGCAGCTCGTCCCTCCCTTCCGCCGCCACGGCCTCTGTCCCTGTCCACTTTCAGTTTCCTTCCGTCTTGACTGCCACCACCCTCCTCCCCAGACTTTTAAATCAAACAGCCTTGGAGAGAGAAAGAAAAAAATCAAGGCAAAGGGAGGTCAAATGGAAGTGAAAATAGAAATGTAACGAGCTTTGGAAAAACATCAGCGGCTTCCCCAGGTGGGGACAGAAAGGTGTGCAAAGAGAGGAATGTGGAAACGTACCCTGCGGATGCCGCTCGCTCCTCTCCGCTGACGCCTCTACGTGCCAGGCTCCCTGCCAGGTGCAGCCAAAGGTCTCTCTCTAGTGGGCAATTTGGTGATTTCTTTCCATCCCGTTTCCCTGGCGTGGGTTTGTTCACGCCGTCTTGGCGAACCCGCATCGGGTCCCTGCTGACCTGCCGGCAGCTTCCCTCAGACTAGCGTCTCACGGGTCCTCGCCTCCCTTCCCTCCAACCTCCCGTGCCCCGGACAGGCACAGCTCCCCGGTAGCGGGTTCCTGCGGTCCCAGAGGCGCTGGACTCCAGCAGGAAGCTCCGGGCCCCTGGAGGGCGGCTTCCTTGGCAGAGGTGGACGAGGGAGGCCGGGGTCCTCCTTCCCCTGAGACTCCCGTCTCGGGCTCATTTGCACCACACCTAGGTGTGCGTTTGTCACTGTGGCCTGCCCGGAATGCGCCTCCTGCCCGGCAGCACCAGCTCCTTGGGGGATTCCCCCCAGCGTTTGCCACCTCAGGGGGCCCGGTCCAGTCCTGCCCCCACTGCAGACGCTGAGCGGCACGGCGCCCCCCACCCCTCGTCCGCTGGGAACCAGCCGCGGGAACGCGACTCTCGGGTCGGCTGCGAGCGGAGGCCCCTCCGGCAGCGCGCTGGTGCCCCCGAGGGCGCCCGCACGGAGAAGGGGCGGTGCTGCCCCGCCTCTCTCGACATCGGGCGGCCCCTGGTTTCCCGCGCTTTCCCGGCTCCGAGCGCCCCCGTGTGCTCAGTCGACTCCCGTCGTCCTGCTGCCCGCAGCTGGGAACCGGACTGACCCAACCCCACATCCCCAAACGCGTTTCCCGCCCTTTCCCGAGGACTCGGCCTGAGGACGGCGCTGCGGCTGCGGCTTCCCGGCAGACCTGCTCCCCCAGCCCCGCGTCCGGCCTCTCCCCGGCGCTGCCCTCGGGCGTTCGTCTCGCCCAGACTGGCCCGGAGCCTCCCTGGCCCCCGTCGTCCCCGGCCTCGGAGACGGCACCCCCCGCGCACCTGCTGGGGCTCGGGCCGCAGGGAAGGGCGACGGCGGGCTGCAGGGAACCGAGTTCTCTTGGGTCACACGGGGCCGCCCCGCCGCGCTGGGTTACTTGATACTTCTGTGCTCAGGGTTTTCGTTGAAAATACAGGGTGATGGTACCTACGCCTTAGGAATGTCGTGAAGATTAAATGAGATAAATGTGAGGTGCTTCGTATGTCGCTTCACCTGCAGGCCCCTAACAAACACCGGCTGTTCCATTGCCTTCTGTTCATTGGAGCAGAGTTTGCAGTCACGGGGTCTTTCACTCCTTGCTCATGATCTTTGATGAGTCAGGAAAGCCTCTCTCCCACCCGCCCCCCAACCGTTGGGGGAGATGCCTAAGCCTTCACCCTTCCTTTGGGAACCATCTCCGCTCTGGTTCCGAGTGTCCCCTCTGGGCGCCCGGCTAGTCACACACGTGCAGTTGCATTCGTGAACCGTTCACCTCTGGGGGGTCCTGCACCCCGTTTGGGTACAATGACCCCGGGGATCTCCCTCTGCGCTTGGTGTCTACCCCCCTAGCCTCTCTACTTTCTCTGGAAAAGTCCCCTCCCCTTGGTCCTGAGAGCTTGAGGCTCCTCGGATTTATTCGTTCACTCTTATTGAAAGTTTTCCGGCTGCTTACTCCTGCAACCGCCCCCTCCAGGAAATGTTCTCTGAGTCACCGACAGCACAGCGACGAATCTCCCCAGAGGTACAGCCTACTTGCAAGCCCAGCTCACTCTGCTCATCTTCCTGCACTGGGGAGGAAACTGCTTCCAGAGTCTGGAGCTCCGGGGCCTGCAGGGGTACCGCCACGGGGTGGGGGCGGAAGGCAGCACCCAGGCCCCTCCCCACCGGAGTGCTCTGCAAGCCCAGTGTAAATTCCTGGAATCGTAGAACTCAGAGTTCCAAGGAGCATCAAAGCATCACCTGCCTTCACTCAGATTGTTGTTGAAATTATGTGATGTCACAAGGTCACACGGCTGGGGCGAGATGGACCTCCTTCCCAGGGGTGTAAGAGGGCCACATTTTAAAGTGTTAGCGGACTCTTTAATAAAAGATGACAAAAAGAGATGAAGAGAGATTTTTTTTTTTTTAAATTTCAGTTAAGGAACTTGGAATTCTGAACATTTACATGTGAAATTCAGCTGCCGCATATCTAGATATAAATAATACATTGGAATTTTTATGTGGTTAGGCTTTACAGGAGTCAGATGAGCTCTTCAAGGATTAGCATTTAATTCTGTTTTTTTTTTTAAACGTGTTAACTAAAAATAAAATAATTTCAGGCATATAAAGTATCAAAGACAGTAAGGAGAATTTGCAATAGAAAATGATCCATTTAATTCAGTGTCTGTATCTTAAACCATTCATGGGATTAATTTACAGGAAAAGGTCGCCCTGGGCGTGGGTGGGAGAGGGAGGAGGCTGCTCTGAATTTCAAACCAGGCCCTTGGTTTTGGCCTTCAGATACTCCCATCTTATTCCTCCCTGGCTCTTCATAGAACCGGCTCTCATTTTTGTTTAAACAATGCGGGGGAAATGTTTCTGCAGCTGGACAGACCACAGGTGTGGGCGAAGAAACAAGAGGTGAGAGCAAAGGCGTCGGCGAGGAAGGCCCGGAGCGCGGCTCCCTGCCATTCACTGGTCACCTTCCTCCTTGACACGTCGTCCCCTGGGCCTTCTTTCTGGGGGGCGGCAGCTCTGAGCAGGCGTCCACCAGCCTTTTGGTGATTGTATTCATCTGCTTGGCTGCCATGACAAAGCAGCACACGCTGGGCGACTTAAACAGCAGAAAGGTGTTTCTCACGGTCCGGAGGCTGGGAGTCTACCAAGGCGCCGGCCCCTTGAGAGCCATTTCCTGGCTCGCAGCCGGCGCCTTCTCGCCGTGCCCTCCGTGGTGGAAGGGGCCACCTAAGCCCTCTGGGGTCCCTTTCAGAAGGGCACGCATCCCAATCATGGCTTAATCACCAAGGCCCAAAGGCCCCACCTCCTAATGCCGTCACTTTGGGGGCAGGTCTCACACATGGTTTTTTGGGAGGAGCGGCACACATTCAGAGCAGAGCAGTGTTTCGGTTCTCTTGAGTATGTGCCTGAGAGTGGAATTTCTGGGTCGTGTGGTAATTCCATGTTTCACATTTTGAGGAACCACTACTTTATTCCCATTTAACAGATGAGGAAATGGAGGCTTGGCTAGTTGAGGTCAACTGGGAAGTGCAGCTCGTAAACAAAAGAGCTGGGACTGCAGCCCAGAGCCCGTGCCCTGAACCCCCATCCCGGTGGCTTAGATGGGAGGCTGGAGCTGGGTCCTGAGGGACTGGAAGGCATCTGGGTAGGTGAGCTCAGGAGGGGCGTCGTGGGCGGATGTGTTAAGGCCCAGAAACGTGAGGGAACTTTTTGCATTTATGCAGGGAAAGGACATCTAGAGCACTTATTGTCGTGGGATGGACGGACAGAGGAGAGGCTGAAGGAACCAGACGCTGAGGGCCTTGCGGACGGCGCTCAGGAGTTGAATGCAGAAAGATTTTAAGTGAAAGAATAAGTATAAAAAACAGATGTATGTAAAACAAAAATGAAACCCACAACTCAAATGAAAAGGCAAACACTTTGAGAAAAAAATATTTGCAGCCACATGACATTGGGTTAATAGCTTTGCTATACAAAGGACTCCTAAAACTGATTATGTAAACATTTAAACCAAGCTAGATAAATGGGCAAAGGACATGAACAGATGATTCACAAAATACGAAATGCAAAGTAGTAAACAAGCATATGGAAAAATGTTCAACTTTCAGTATAATCAAAGACATGCAAATTTGAACAACAGTAAGGGAAGCATTCTTTGCCTATCAGATTAGCAAATGTTTGTCAAAATGATAATAGCCGAATCTGGCAAGAGCGAGCTGTAAGAGGAATTCCCACACATCTTTGGTATGTTCAAATCCTGGATGCCACATGCTCCTCTCCCTGTGACTCTGTAATTCTGGTTCTGGCAATCAGTTCCCTCAGAAACTACGTTTTATGCTGTTTACAATAAAGACAAAAATCAGAAAC
Organism: Avahi laniger; assembly: GCA_963575035.1. Classification (NCBI taxonomy): domain Eukaryota; kingdom Metazoa; phylum Chordata; class Mammalia; order Primates; family Indriidae; genus Avahi; species Avahi laniger. The sequence goes on along the minus strand of CAUYSK010000280.1, from coordinate 2,472 downwards.
AAGAGGGCAGAGGGTGTGGGTCACCAAAGTTCAGAACGTCCCCCACACATGAGCGCCGGGGGCCAGTCCAGCTCTGACGTCTCAGGGAGCTCCAGAACGGCTCAAAGACTCTTCATTGTTTTCCCCAAAGTTGCTTTGTCATGCCCATTTGGATTTTTCATTAACAGCATCACAGACTAAATCGTAATCAAAGCAAAAAACCTGGGAGTTGCCCCAAACTCCCTTCTTCCCCTTTTCCTTCACTTGAGTCTGTTTTCTCATTTTGTTTCTACTTGCCAATGCCTTCAACCACCCCTTATTTTCTCACTCCTCAATTGTTTCCAGAACCTTCCATCACAGGCTGCATGTGTCTCCGGTCTTCTATCCCGGGGGTGTGAGAGGGAAAGGGAGGCATTAAGGAATGGATACAAGAGGGGCTTCAACAGTGTCTGTAAGCTTTTGTTTCCCATTTTTTAGAAGATCTGAGGCAAATATTCCAAAAGAGGAAAATTCATTGAATCTGCGTGATATGAACCAGATGTTCGTTGCATTCTCTACATTTGGAATATTTAATAACAAAAATGTTTCAAGTCTTGATCTCCTTTCTGGAAATTCCTCACTATTTCCATTCTTTCTCCACAGTTCTACTAAATATTTTGATAATAAACAAATCTGATCCTGTCAGGCTTTGCTCGAAAACCTCCATTAGGTTAGCTTTCCATATCTTAAAGAATAAAATCCAAGCTTATTAGATTGACACATCCACACGCTATGCCCAAGCCACGCTAAGCCTCATAGCTCCCCAGCCCTAACATGACTGACTCCAGCCCCGACCCTCTGCACACGCCCCGCCTGGCATGCCCACCAGGGCAGCCCAGATCGAATATCTCTTCCGGAAGAAAGCTTTCTCTGACGTTCCCCAGGCGAGGCTGGTCATTCCTTCCTTGAGGTTCTCGAGAAATTTTGTTCATGACATTCATAATTGCTCTTGCCACGTTGTTTTGAAACTTGCCTTCACTGTTTCCTCTAAGAGACAGTGAGTTCCTTAAGGGCAGTCCCAGGCTGGGTGCAGTGCCAAGGACGTCAGAAGGCCTGGGAGTGCCATCCCAGTGAGGAGAGAGGAGAAACAGGAGAGGAGAAGCAGACAGAGAGCCAATATGCACTGGAACAGGAGGCCTTTCCCTCCCCAGTGGAAGGAAACTAGAGGTTGTGTGGTCCGAAGTGTGTGTAAAAGACTCACTTTGGATATCAGGTAGAGTCGGTGGTCAGAGAGTACTGTTAGAACACAAAGCCAAGCCAGTGGCAGAAGGCAGGAGGGAAATGCCAAAGGTTGGAGGATGTTCTGTGAGGCCAGAGTCCCAGGCTTTCAGTGGCGTAGCCAGTGCTGTGGCTCGCCGCACACCTGCGATTTACGTTTGCCACATCTGCCCCCTCTGCTGTTGGGAGTGTGGCAACCAGTGGTTCTCAGGTGAGTCACTTTGTGGGAATTGCCCTCAGCCAAAGAAAGCCATCTCGTCCAAGTTCCTGCCCCTTCCCGAGGTCGGTGGCTGCTCAAGGAGGGAGTATGAGGCCAGCCTGCTTGCCTCTGGGCTGGACGAGCCAAGGGCGCCTGAGCACCAGAACTCCGTGTGGGGTCAGTTGAGGCCCTTTCGTGCCGCGACAGAGTTCAGCTTTTCTCCTTACTCCTTTCCACCTCCCTCTTTCCCAAACAGGTGCCGATTCCTAAGTCACTCTTTAATAAACTTCCAGCATGCAAATCTCCACCTCAGAGTCTGTTCCCCAGAGGCCTAAGACAAATGACGTCTCGCGTGTTTGTGTTTCTACCCAATCTTCATTTGATTGGAAAATACTTCTTTATCACAGCCACCAAGATCAACTCCACAGATTTTTGAAGATCTTTTTGTTGTTTTGGAATTTTGTTAGTGGTGCCAAGGTCACTGGACTAACGATTCTGTCTCCTCATTTAAGACTTGAGTGATTTAAAAATATTGTTTTTGTAATGATTGCTAAGATGTAATTTATTTACTCATTTGAGTTATATTTCATCATATAGAGATCAGATTAGACAGTGAGCCAGGAGGGGACAGAAAATTTTGACATTTTGGTTCCCCTCTCTCTTAGCTGACTCTTAAAGGAAAACTGAAACTTTCAAAACTTCTAAGGAATACTCCAGCTATTACAGTAAAGATGACCTTGACCATACATATTTTTATTCCTACTTAGTTGAGTTAGAGCAGGGCTGGGGAGCCTGCGGCCTTTCCAGGTCCTTAAGTGTAGCCTTTTGTCTGAATCTAAATTTTACAGAACAAATCCTTTTATTTTTATTAATACATTTTTGTTCATCTTTTATACTTTTATTTTATTTTTAAAATGAACATATTTTAAATACTAAAGAATAAAGTAAATCTCAATGAAATAATCCTCCTGACTGACCAGCACAATTAGAACATTTGTAAACATAAGGGCTAAATTGATGGCCACTATGCTCATGAT
>CAUYSK010000276.1:0-32149 GCA_963575035.1 Avahi laniger | reverse complement strand
CCCCAGGGACAGAAGGGATAAATCTACTAAGTGAAATTTTCTTCTATAACTATAGATAACAGAAGATTCATTTTAACAGTATAGAGTACCCAGATTTATTAATCTGTTTGAACATACTGTGGTTCATGTTGCCTTGCATTTTCAGGAAATTACTTGCTTCTTATAATCTTCTTGTTATTTCTACACAATTCTACTGAATCAGCAATTACATTGATCTTTCTTCCATGTTTTCTAATGGGAATGATAGTTCAAATCAATATTACAAAATTACTTTAGAAAAAAACTCCTAAAACACTGCAGTGCCCATTTTTCAGTATACATGTGCAACCACCAGGTATTTATACCAAAAAAATACTTAAGGTTAGTTTCTGTCATCTGTAATATTCTACAAATATTACATGTGTTCTGAAAAAGTTAGAGATAAGAGTATATTTCTTTACCTCTTTGCAAGCCTATGAAAGAAATGAGATAATGCCAATATGGACACCTGCTAAATGAGAACTATTAAGTAATTTGGTATGTGTCTCATTATCAAAAATTTAAAATCCAATTCAGTCAAAATCACTTATTTAACAGTCTTTCATAAATTCACATATTTACCTTATTAATTTATATTGCTTTGGGTGAGAAAGAATTTAAATAGAATCATATAACTAGTTAGTAAAACTTTAGGATCCTAGATATACAGTCCTTTTTTATATAATTTTTAAAATGTAATAGCTGAGAACACACATGATTGAAATCATTGATTGAATTCATCAAATGAAATAGCAAATGAAAGCAATAAAATATAAACATTTTTATATTTTAAGCACATTATTTTATCTAATCATCTATAACATTCTGTTAAATTATCATCTGACTTTAGATATAACTACAGACTTCCATGAATTTGATTTTCAAACTTTTGAAAACTGTTTATTTGTAGAGGAATAATTTTGCAAGATCCTTTTAGCATCCAGCCTGTACAATTTGAAGACAGCTGCTAAATATAGTTACCCAAATAAGGATTGGCAAATATGCATCCATTTTTATGAAAAGATATGATTTATTCATTTATTCATTCAAAATGAATTGATCGACTACAAACTATGAGACCATACTGCTTGGTACAGGGAATGGGAAGCCAATTAAAAAAATAATTGTTCTTGCCCTGTGGCAGAGATTTCCAAGTAAATATACAAATAAATAAATACTGTTATTCAATTTTTGAATAATAATAGAAAAATGTAGAGGACATTGGAAGAAAAAGAGTGGAACAGAACAAGATTTGAGCATATACTGAGAAAAAAAAGAGGAAAGATGCCAGGAGATGGCTATACTTGAGCTGTGTTTCGAAGGACAAGTAAGAGTTGACAAGATGAAGAGGAGTAAGGTCACTTGGGACAGAGAAAAGCATCACAAAATGCAGAGATCCGTGAAACTGGATTTATAGGAGAGTATAGAAGATTTTGAGGATAAAAGAAATCTAGGAAACAGAGATGATATAGGTAGGGCCAGGTAATCTATAGTAAAGTGTTTAAAATTTTGTCCTGAAAGCCATGAAGATTTGTTCAAAGATATTTTTGCAAGAAAAATATAATCAGATTCATGTTTTGGGAAGAATGCTCTGGAAGCAATGGAGATGATGATTGAAGACAGGACAAAAACAAAGGGCTGGAAAACCTTGGCAAGTTGGGAAAGAAAATCCAGCGGAGAATTGCTATTCACAACAGCACCTAAAGCGAACATTTCATCAGAACTCTTGAAGGACAAAGAAATTCTGCAAGACCACAACATAGTGTTTACCACTGATGGTACAATCTAAAAAGGCCAGGAAATGATAATTTCTTGAACTTTTACTCAATACTGAATTTCTTTAAAGACCACTAACAAATATCAACTAGCATCTGTGTTATTCATCCTATGAAATATCTTTTTCTGTGATGTTTATTTACATTATACTTTCATTTCAAGTTATTATAAACATGCCGTATTTCTAATGTATCCAATAGCTTATTGTCACCAGAAGTTAAGCCACATCGATCTTGCTAAAATTGGAATCTTCTCATTTTTAAAATTAAAAAAAGAAACCAACAATGTTGAAATGTTTAACAAAGCAAAAAATTTAACGAGTATTCAAGTCTCTGAAAATGTACGTCATTTCATATTAGCCCCTGAAGTTGGGCCAACAAAATGAGACGCATCAATCGCTCTTACTTTTGTAGACTCTCTTTCTTTTTCCAAGATCTATACTGCAATCTTCTGCAAAGAGATATCAGCTGAAGGAATTTATTTTTGAGGTTTTAAATGAAAAACTGCATCAATAATTCTTCTAAGTCTCCACAGTTTCAGTATTGCTGCCAGGTGGCAGTGAAAATGGTTTGAAAATACTATATTTGGCTGATGGCACCAATGGGAGGGAGTAAACAGAGGTGGCATTTTATCAACACAGCAAAATAGCACCAAGTGTGCTACACATAGAATGAATTTTCTGTAATGGCTCTCATTAAACATAAAAAAAAACACAATTCGGTCCTCGAATGACAATTCAAAACGCACATTTAAACCCAATGCGAATTAAAGTGATTGAGTTATAAACTCCAGAAGAACATATTAGTTATAGAAATGGCAATTCTCCTATATGTTTCTAGGAAGAAGACTATAAAACACATATTTATTTTCTCTCTAAAACCTGAAAGCATTAGACAAATTTTTTGTAACTATGTTGAAGCAATAACCTACTTGCTTAATCAGTCAAGTGATTATACCTTATTGCTTCAGCTATAACAAGAAATGATATGAAGAAGAGTGGCACAATTCAGTGTTTAAGCAACACTTACAAATTAAAAAAAACGATAGCTCTATAAGAAAAGTAGGTTGTACAATTTCCAGAGAAGTAGACCCAACTATAACAAGGTCAATTAAGATTAGAGGTCTGGGACAGTTTACTTGAAACTGTGTTTTGAGAATTTAAATACAATGCACAGTAAATTAGATTTGATTTCTGCTAAATTATGCTTTGATACTGCATTCAGCCCAAGCTGGCTTCAATCAAAGTCACGCTGCAGCTCTGTTATGCTAATGTTTTCTGGTGAGAGTGAGTGGATGATATGGAAATCAGATGACTGAACATGAGTAGGAAGGACAGGCCATGCATGAGGTGGGCTTTGAGATGAGGGGTTGGGGGAACCTAAAGGTTAATCACATCATGTTCAGAATTGTTTCAACAGGAAAATGTGACTTTCTATGGCAGGCATTAACATGGAGATAGTCATACAACAGTTAGGTACATTAATATGTGAGACAGGGTGGTTACAGGCACAGTCAGCTTCTCTCTTTCTTTGAGTATTTTATGCCTGAATGAACTTTTTATTCTGTAATAATAAACATTTTGAACTTTGTGAAAAACAAGTAGAAAATTTTTTTGCTATTTAATATATTTGTTTGTTAAAAACTAATATTCTAGAAGCATATTCCTCTTCTGTCATTTGCTTGAGTTAAAGATTTACTTAGCCACAAACTGTTTAATACAACAATAATTAATATTAATCGAATGCTGATTAAGTGTCAGGGATTGTGTTAAACCATCCACATGCATCATCCCATTTAATATTTTAAAAGTCTTATGTTTTAACTACTACCATTATGCTGTAAAGACCAGTAAACTGAATCTTATGAAGGGTACACAAATTTCTTAAAGTCAAAGAATTAGATTGGAGGACAGATTTGACTTCTGGTTTATTCCAATCCCGTAATTGGACCTCTTAAACACTGAGCTGCTAGATTGGTTGAGTTTCCTTAAAACCATTATTTGATTAACTGAAAATGTATCATGTCTAATACCAAACAGAAGAATAAAATTTTTATGTTATAAGCTTTGAAAAATCATAACATTATGTTTTTCCTGAATAATTGCTTTTATTATTAAAGTAGCATAATTCTTGCTCTTTCTGTACTGACTGTAAGTATAAACTTTCTTAAGTATGCTTTCTTCAAGTCACTCTTTATTCAAAAACCTACAGTGTTTCTCACTGCATTGCAATGAAACCTACAATGTTTGCCATTGTGATGCTTGAGAATTATTCTTCTCAATGTAGCATTTTGGCTTCCATAAGCTGGCCCAAGATTCTCCTGTCTTGACACTCATTTGCCCCCAAACTAGCTCCAGTATTTCAGCCGACCAGTCTATTTTCAATCACTCGCATATGTATTTGCTTGTTCTTGTGATTAACCCATCCTGATATCTATTATCCTTTGGTCCACCTTGCCAATAGCAATTAACCAGAACACTCTCTGACCTTGTCCTTGTCTTGTGTTCTTTCCCATTTAAGGTACTTGCCCTTGCTTATATTCCCTTGTTTCTCTATTGTTCCCCCTTCCTATGCCTCTTGCTTCCGCAGCTCAGTTGCAAGCTTTTACTGGTGTTGGATGCTATCTACCATTTAGCATTTCAATGATGTCTTTACTTGGCCTAGAAAAGCCCCAAATAGTGAAGCAACACTGAATGAATGCCTCTGAATACTAAATTAAAAAAAAAAAAATCTTACTGTAAAAAAAATACTCAATGTTTTTGTCATCTCATTATGTCTGAGGAATGTTTCACTTTCCCACCAGTGACAGTGACTCACTATCACAGTAAATTGGATGGAGGAAGTCAAAGACAATATGATCTTTGAAAAAAAAATCAACCAATTCTGATATACCTTCCATAGAGAGTATCCCTACATCAAATCAAAATTTATGACCCAAAGACTATAAATGAGTAGCCATCATCCCAGAGTAACAAAAAAAATACTATAGACAAATATAGACATTTTATAACTATCAGTCCTAGAGGTTCCTGCAAAAAATTAGTTAATAAACTTGCCCCTACTACATGAAACAGAGAATGAGAAGTCATTTCATTACAATACAATATAGACCAGGAGTAAGACCTGAATGTTTTACTCAATTTATAATCAGAACAGGTTGGTTTCTAATTGATAAATGCTTGTTTCTTCAACTTATTTAATTCTATTTAATTGTTGCTATTTAACATTTCACTTGATTTCAAAAGAATTTCTGTTAATAATATTGGAAATACATATATAATGCCATAAAATAATTGATTTGAAGCTTATTAACACATAATTCATCTCAGAGGAAGCAATGTATTTATAACAGAAAATATAAATTAGGCATAGAGGATTTAAAATAATCACTTTTATAAAGACCATTTAATCACATTTTACTCATTTGTCATTATTCTCAAAAAATATAAATGATCAAATTGCTAAATTACATGACACATTTTCAGTTAATCAGATAACAGTTTGAAGGAAACAGAACCAATCTACCTTTCCAAATAACTGTTTTTATTATTGAGTTCATGGCAATAAATCTAGATCAGTGATATGTTTCCTTTCCCAGGCAGTAACTTATTTGTAGCCAATATTAAATATACTTATTCCATAGTAAGATATAACTATCTGTACCATTTCTTTCAATAATAATCATATACATGCATATATTAATATGCTTCTTTACTGTTTAAATGAACAAGGAAAAGTACTAAATGGTTACTGCTTTCATAAATATGAGAAAGTAAATAATCAAAGAGAACATAATTACTACAATGAATCAATCCTTAGATTCCTCATCTATTTAGACTTCATATTGGACTCATGAGGGGTCGCACATGTACATACAAATTGTATTCATTTCTTGTATGAGTAAAGGCATGTTGCTCTTGTGCAGCTATTATTCTCTGCATTTTTAAACCACTTAATGGAATTTGTTGATTGTAGGAAGACTAATTTTGGAGGGTTTGTATAATATTTGAAACTTCCAAAATAGCTCTCAATTATTCAAAATTTGATAACTAAAATAGGCAATGCAGTTAGCCCAATTATTATATAATGTGACTATAAAATAATAGAAGTAGCCTAAATTGCCATGTATAGTCACGAAAGCAATTCAAAGGAACGTCAAAGGTATAGAGTTTATTGTGGTAAGCTGACACACACCCAAAAAAGTATGCATGTTTTTTGACAGTAGTTCAAACCATTTTCTTTCATTTATAGTCACACATATTAAGCTCCTTCCTGAAATGGAACAATGTAAATAACAAGAAGAAATAATTTTATAATAATTTATAATGGAAAGAATTCCTTTAAAAAAACAAATTCATTTGATTGAAGATATCTTGCAGTTTTTGACCTCATAAGCAAGCATATAAAAACAGTGTTATAATAAACAGCTATAAGCACATAACCATTTTGTACTTGGGTCAGTGCCTAAATATTTTTGTTTTTGTTCTTGTTTTCAAAGACAACACATTACTGGAAAACACCACAGTAATAAATTTGTCCCCGAAATGAATTCAGATGTTGCTTAACATTTTAATTCATAACATAATTCAATTTAAAAAATTAGTAGTTTTATTTTGCTTCAGGGTATGAGGGTACTAATATCTCTTTCCTCTGGAACTCACCTCCTACTAAAGTTGATCCACATGGAAACAATCAAGAATGTAACAACATGGTGAACACAGTGAGTATTGTAACACAAGCAAAACAAGAGTAACTTATTAAACCTTTGACAGAGAGATCAAAGAGAGAGAAAGGAAGAAGTAGAGGGAGAGAAAGAAGGTAACTGGGAGAAAAGGACCGGACCAGGAAGGGAAAAAGAGATAGAGGGAGAAGAAAGAGAGAGAGAGAGAGAAGGAAGGGTGGGAGGTTGTTCCTCACAGAGAGAAAAACACATAGGCATAATGTTAGAGAGGTGAGTTTCTGAGACTGCTCCAATGCACAAACCATTAGCCATACCAATCTTCCTTCTTGCCTTTGGCAATCTAGGTGGGTCTGCTCCTTTAGTGGGTTTGTTAAACTGAAGGATTGTGTTGGTGGAATTATGTCTTTTTTCATGTTAAATGGTCTTTACTGCCTTTAGCAAGTCCACTCTAATGCAGTAATGGTATTAAATATTTCCACATTGCAATAAATATAATAGCTTATTCATAATGCAACTAAGTTGGACATGTTTACAGACAATTTTAAACTTTATTACATTTTGGATTACTAAAATACATTTCCTTTCAATTATAGATAAGAACAAGAAACCACGTAACTAGAGGAAATCATTATGAGATTCCACCTGCAAGTTTCATAGAATTCTTGAATTGTACATAGTTATAAATTGAGAGCTTCCTAGAAAAATCTTTCAGAATTTTAAATAATTCTACGCTTCTAAATCTCATTTCCCATGTGATTCCGTCCTTTACCAGTAGGCAGCTTTGCTTTTCTACTTGCCTTCCTTGCTAAAATACTGGGAATAAAACAATACAATTTTATTTTCTTTAGAGGACTTAATTTGTGAGGGATACACTATTAACTTAAAAACCAAGTAATTATTAAATAAGGCAATATCTACATTATTCCTGAAGAAATCATCTCATTTTTGACCAAGAAAGGGAGAATAGTTCAAAGAGTGGTAAAAAAAACTCCTTTCAAGGCCCTAAATTCCTAAATTGGGAAAACTGTACTTTTCATATCTGGAGGAGAAGGGGTTGGAAGTGTGGGAATTTGGAAGGTAAAGCTATAGCTTGAAAATGGCTCTTCAAGTATATGGTGAGACAAGACATCCATTTTCACTCACTTAACCTGTCAACTTGCCAGAACAGTCATGTCAGCACTCCAGCTAAACCACGAAGGCTGATGACATCCCATTATCTCATTTTTTAGAGAAAGATTGCATGAAGATGCCAATCAGAAAAAAAAAGAAAGAAAAAACTTGCAACCAAGGAACAAATGTACTGATGCTGAAGGATTGCTTAGTTAACGAAATTTTAATATGCAACTGCAATGTTTCTTAATAACATTAATTACACGCTTAGTAAGTCACCATCCTAACTCATTAGCGCCTTCTTTTTGTTGTATTTTATCTCCTACTAGCAGAATGGGGAATATGTGATTGGCCTGTTACCATTAATGCTGCTTAATCTTTTTATAGCACTATTTAAAGCTGCTTGCATAAACATTTTCTAGACAAGTATTACCTATGTATGCATATGTGTGTATCAATTAATTGCACCAAATTCGTGTGCCCATAGCACATGTAAGAGTTATGCTAGAAGAAGAGGCAGCAAAAAGATAAATATAACAATGTATTTAGTAGCAAAGAGCTAATAGTCTTTTAGAGCAGGTGAAAATAGTATCCCCAATAAATCTGGAAAACAATACTTGCCGTAAGAGAGATTTTAAAAAGCAGTTAGATATAAATTAATGCAAAATTTAATTTAATTTGCTGGCTTATATATTTTAATGAATCCAATTATGTGCTATTCCCTTGAGTGACATTTAATATGTTTAAATAGTGTAGTAATTCAAATATCATGCACATACTATTTAGATGTAATGCATATCACAATATACATTTTATAGCATACATATTATGACATCTCTTTCTGTCTACAAATTGCTGTAATTTATAAAAATGAAAATTTGGACTCTCTTAGAAGGTGTGGCTCAAATGTTAATGTGATTTATTCTGGTCATCAACAGCAAAATCTCTCAATACTAATCTTATGAAACTGTTTCAGGCCAGAATATTTACTTTATTCTGATATTTAATATTTACAGTACTTTAATTCTAAATACTTAAATTGGGTATTATTTATTTTATTCGTATTTAAATAGACCCCAAAATTAATGAGATTCAAATGACATGCAGGTTAAGATCATGGAGTAGAGGCTTATTGTTTCACTTTCCTTTATTGAATACAAAAAAATTAATAATATGGAAAAACTATCATAACTACAAACTCCAAATTTATGATGTACTCCTGCCAAATATAGCCTTAATCCTCTCTATCAATACCAATTTCATAAAAATTATCCATCAGCATTGTGAAAGCCCATGCTATGATCCTTTTATGAAAAGAAGGAAAACTAGCATCCAGACTGATACTTGGGAAATACGAGACATGCAGAAAACTAGCTAAAATTCAGAAAGCAAAGAAAGAAGTGCTGAAGAAAAGAAAAAAGTCAAGCCTACTTTGGTTAGCAGAATTCTCAGGTGGTTTCCATGACCTTCATTTCCTGGAGGTATTCCCATGATTTTGTTAGGTTGTAAAAGGGATTTTTGAAAATGTAATTAAAGTTACCTGTCAGTTGACCTTAAGACAGATAGATTAATCAGCTGGACCTGACTTCGTCACGTAAGATCTTTAAATCAGGAAACTTTCTCTAGCTGATATCAGAAGGAGACCTCAGAGAGATGCAAAGCAAAGCACCTGAATGACTCAAGGCACCGCGGCTGGCTTTGAAGATTGTGGTGGCCATGCGTGAAGGCTGGGGAGTGGCCTCTAAAAAATGTGAGACATTCTGGCTAGGAGCCAAGGAAATGAGAACTTCAGTCCTACAACCACAAGAACTTAATTCTGTCAAACACCTCAGAGAACTTTGAAGTAACTTCTTCTGGAGAATCTCCAGAAAAGAGCTTAGCCTGGTCTATGCCTTGATTTTGGCCTGTGAAACTCTAAGCAGGAAACCCAGTTGAGTTCGACCTAATAAATGGCTATTGTTTTGAATTGCTCAATTTGTGGTAATTTTTGTATAGTAATAGAAAACTAATATGCCCGAAAACCATCTTCATTATGAAGTAGGGAGTACGAAGGAAGATAAGGAGGGAGTTTTATATGGGAATGCAGATAGTTGATAACATAAAAAGGGTTGTTGTATATCACCAGGGCCAGTAGAATATTGAGAAGAAGGTAACATGTTCTTTGACAAAATGTTAAAGACAACATCCCAAGTAGGGGCTGCTAATGACTCTTTTTCCTCTTTCTCTTCTCCAAACATGCAAACCCTAGTCTTCACAGTTAACTAGATAATGAATAACCAGATAGGGACTAAAATAAGATTATGCAAAGTGAAATTTAAAAACCTGTATATTAACTAATTACTAGTTTAATTCATGACAGAAAAGAAACATAATCAATTAGTCAAAGAAAGATAAAGAAGCTCTATTTTCTAACAACTAACCCCCAAACACAGTAATACTTTAAAATAAATAGTTGTTCATAGTCTAAATAAAATTATATACAAAAGGACCTTTCTTTAAAAAACAAACTCAAAAAGGGGGTAAAAGGGCTAAAAGACAGGCGGAGATAAAAAATATTATATTAGAACTTACCAAGGAAATGAACAAAAGAGGAAAAAATTCAAGAAAATGTATTTTAGAAACAAGAAATAAGTAATACCTGTAACTTTAAAAGCTAGGGAAGGGGTAAATTGGCATTGAGAAATCATACAATATGAAATAAAAATGGTAACTTTTGAAATTATTCTAGAAAACTTGATAAATGCAGACTTGAAACAAAGGTAAACCAATATAACTAACGTATTTGGAAAAAAAAAAGAAGTGAAACAGAAAACAATATGCAAAGATAAAACAGAAGAAAATATTGAAATAAAGTAAATTAAAGCATGAATCTGCAGATTCAAGGGGCTTGTTGCATCCTAGGAATATTAGATACAGAATGATCACTGCCATAATATGACCCAGCAAATTACTTGGAAGAAGAGACCACACAGGTTTTCGTACAGCAGGGGGCATTCCAGACAAGAGGAAATGGTGTTTTCTAAGCTTCAGACTTCACTACGGTACCATTCAATGCCACGACAATAGAACATTTTTACCAAGTTTTGAGGACAAAAAAATGTAGGACTAAATACCTAGTCTCCCTATTGAGGCAATGGACAGATATTTTCAAGCACACAAGGCTAAAACCAGCTTGGCCTGAGAAATAACCCATGCTTGTTTTTCACTTTAAAAATTAGCATTAGCCTAAGATATTATAAGCATTTCACATTATGTAAACTGTTGGAATACACTCGATAAAACAGAATGTCTTCTTTTTTAAAACCTACCATTTCATCAAAACATATGGAGCAATGAAAAACGTGATGCTTAATAATAGTTAAATGGGACTCTGCATAAAGCAGCTAATTAGTGCCAAATGCGGGAAACATTAAGAGCTGGCAGGACAGAGACGATCACCTTAGGTCATGGGTCAACAGCTTGGCCAAAGAAGAAGGAATGCTGGAAATGAAATTCTGGGTCTCCTCCCAAGACACACTCAGGACATCTTTTGCAAAAAGTGCATCTCAATGTGCAAAGGTTCATACATAATACCTACATGTTTTCTGATAAATAGGAAAAAAATGGAATATTTCTAATATTAAGTTAAATTATATATTATACATTAAATTTTCCAAATTTCAAAGTGGGAGGGGGGATAAGGACATTGAAAATATCCTTTACATTATTCTTTAAGTATGTTTGATTTATAATTTGCCCTAATGAATTTTTCAACCACAAATGTGTTTTGGACTTCTTGGTGGCCTCAAGAATAAAATATGTTAGAGCATGCTATAGCGGAACTGTACTTTGACACATGAAACAGAACTTTCTAAAACAAAGAATTTTTTTTTTTTTGAGACAGAGTCTCGCTGCTTTGTTGCCCAGGCTAGAGTGCCATGGCGTCACCCTCGCTCACAGCAACCTCAAACTCTTGGGCTAAAGCAATCCTTCTACCTCAGTCTCCCGAGTAGCTGGGACTACAGACATGCACCACCATGCCCGGCTAATTTTTTCCATATATTTTTAGTTGTCCAACTAATTTCTTTCTATTTTTTTTTTTTTTTTTTTAGTAGAGACAGGGTCTCATTCTTGCTCAGGCTGGTCTTGAACTCCTGACCTCAAGCGACCCTTCCGCCTCGGCCTCCCAGAGTGCTAGGATTACAGGCGTGAGTCACCATGCCAGTCAATAAGGATATATTTAATTCTTGTGTTTAAGCAGTTAAAACACCGAAAATATTTGTCCCTGCAGATTTCTGTTTAGAAGTGTAGCTGCTTCTTTAAAGCAATAATTTAAAATTGTGATGTTTTGCCAAAAACACATATATTTTTTAATACTTATAAATTCATGTGTGGGCAATTATATTCTTCTATCAAAAGGAAGCATACTTTTGAGTTAATAAATTAGAAAATACTTAGAAGTTTCCAAGTTGTATGTTGTCAGTTTGCTTTCGATATTTTAAACAAGTTTCACTTGAAATACTCAGCTTTTAGTTTCCATACCCGAGGCAATCAGCATTTAACATATGGTCTGCAAGACACAAAACGGAACAGGGCAGCTTCACAAGCAAGGCAGCTGGTAGATTTGACAGTTCTTTTCCAAATTACTCATCATGTTTTGAGTTGCTGCTAGGAAAAATGTGTTGCCCATCTCCAAAATAGATGTTCTTTTTTATTTTTAAGCTTAGGAAAGGCTTCCAATAGAACACTAAGACAGATGGGTATAGGAAACAAGATATTTATCCCTATTTAGACCATTTTCTTCTGTCAGTTTCCTCATCAGAAGAGTTTTCCAAATAAACAAATGAATATTTCAGAATTCCTAGTTAACTACATTCTAGGATGCACTGTTGCTTTTATATAAAGAATGCCTTTGGAACAGCAAAAAGTCAAAACCACAGGAAGGGCTGGTGGATTCTGAATGATGAAAGTGGCATTTGTCTAGATTTTGTGGCAACCACTAAATATGAAAATTGGATTAAAGGGCTCTTTTTGAGATGTTGGTGGCACTGTGAATGAGTAAGTAAAATGTGGAAAATACTTTTCTCCATTGGCAAAGATGGTAATTGTCTGCTTTCAGTAATATTTTCCACACTGAGGGATCCTCTAAATCAAGTTTTCCTAGCATCTCAAAAGTACAGGCCAGAAGGTGTTTATTACAACTGTGAATTGTACAGAGTTGCAAATTCTTTTAACTCAAACGTATCTCCTAAGAATCATCCATTTGGACAAAATTCTAGTTTGAGGGTTTATAATAATTTCTAAATAAGGCTGTCCACACTGATCACCAAGAAGTTTCATCCAATAGCTAATACAGTGATTGTTTTCTGAATCTATAAGTATTCCGGAATCTGCATTGATTCCTAATTTTCTTTCAAAATATTTAGACATGAACTACACTCTGAATTTCTTCTAAACTTTATATACTTGTTACATATTTCTTCACCTAATTTACATTGGAATGGGAAGCTGTTTTTTTGCTTTTCTCTGTGGTCTCTACTTTGTAAAATGCCCTGCATGCTATAGTTAAAAGCTTCAAAGGTGTAAAACAAATATAAAAAATAATGCAGTTTTTCTATGACTCGAATGTTTATTTCAATATTTTACATGCCTTGTACCTTCTGATTATACAATAAAAGCTCAAATACCTATAGTTCCTGAATTAAAACTGAGGTAAGAAATTCATGCAAAGAAAAGAGGTTAATTTCCTCATTATCGGCATCTTCTTTGATAATCCAATAAAAACACATCCAACATTCAGTTTCCAAAATGAATAGTAGTTGTCAAGTTTCAAGTATAGTTCTTTATATTTCTGAACATTGTCATAAGTCATTTGAGATTTATGAAATGACAGACTTTCCAAGAATAAAATATAACGTGTCAAGAAGCTATTCTTTAGTTCCAGTCCAATGGGAATTTAAGAAATCATTTCAAACAAGAATAAAAAATGGAAATAACTTTTGAAATGCTTTGCAGGTGACAGATACATCTCAATACTCTGTATACATCATATTTTTTAATCAATATACTTTTTTATATGTTTAAAGGTTTTAAATCTATTAGAAATGATTAACACACTGGTCTATGGTCTGGAAACTTGTGAAACATAAATTAAGCAGTCATGGTATATTGTCATAAGGTTTCTATATATAAAGATCTACAATTTAAATGTGATTTTTCCTGTTCATTTGAAAAATTATAATTACAATCGCTGCCAATGCTAATCCAACCTGCATTTTTGAGTATCTCATTCCTTCCTTTCTATGTACAAGTGTTCTCATCCAATCATTCATCTCGTTTATATTTCCTACAAACATCATGATGCTTAATATTTTAAAATAACTTCTAAATAAGGTCGCAAAATTTTTGTATTGTTAAGTCATCAAGAATTCCAAAAAAGCGTTAGATTGTTCTAAATTTTTCAATTTAATGTATTTTATTATATATAATTAATAATTTTGTTATATATAATGTATATATAAATCTTTTCACTTATATTTTACTATATACAACAAAATGTTTCTTACTTGACACAGAAATGAGTCTCTGTACCTGAAATGTAGTTCACAGATGTTGAGAAAGGAAATCTGAAAGGGTGGCCACGTAGCCTACTATCAGCTCTTTCTTTGTCTTTTCTGTGTCATCTCATTCTTTCCCATTCTCTTCTTAATTTTAAATGTCATTCAAAATACATGTAAAATTACTATTAATAGAAATTCTTATAAATACAAGAAAATGAGGCTTAAAAATTATAGCATCATATTCCTCAATCTTTAAGCAACATCGATTGTAAAATGCACTATTGATTTAATAATTTCAAGGAAAAAAACCCCCGTAGTTTGTTTCAATTAATTGTTAGCCATAACTATATTTCAGAAATATTAAAATGTAAAGTAATATGCCTCAGAAACTAGGCATATGCCAGCCAATATTGGCACACAAAACACTTTTCACGTATATGATCAACCTTAAAATAAACCCATTCCTGCAACATCTTTGATAAGTCAGTATTATTCTCTCCATTTTTTAGAAGAAGTGACTGAGGATCAGGGATATTAAATTACTAATCAAAAAGGAGTATTGATAGGAAAAGATAGATCAGAAAGTCAGAGTGGGAAATCAAAATTTTATTTACTATTTTGCTAACCATGTAAGAACATACTATATAAAAATAAAGTCCTTGAATGTTTCAACCAAAGTGGGGAAAAATGTTGAGTTAGGACCAATATACATCAGGGGTCAACATGTCAAGCTATTATATTAAGAAAGCTCTTAAAGCTAGATAGACGATTTATAGTCTTTGAAATTGAATAAGTTATAATAAAAGTATCTCTCAGTATGTTAAAGAAGCAAAATACTGAATACATTCATTCATTCATCCATCTGATACTTACATGTAACACAATTATGAAGATTTATTTAAATATATTTGTTGGTAGATTAAACTTAAATTTGAAAGAGATGCAGAAAGATTATTAAATCAATTATTGGAAAAGATTTTATCTGCCAGTGTTTATAAATAATTACCACTTAAATTTCTGCAAATGCAAACCGTTAACTTACTTCAATTTTGCAAAGCCAAATGAAGGATGAGATATATTAAAATCACAAGCACTAACTTTTCATGCCAAAGAACATAGCTCAACCTTCCCTTCCCCACTTAGAGTAAGCATCTACTTTACATTAACTTGAAGCATTCTACTTAATTTTGTTTAAATAGGCATGCAGGCAATAAATATGCAGCAGTTAAAAATTCCCCTAAAAACCTGGGACTCTGAGTAGCTTAAAATAAAAGAATTGCATAAGGTAATAGAAAGTCATAATTTAGTTTATAACCTTTCATGTTAACTAATATCAAATACAACTAATAATTGATGTATGTTAATACATACAAGAAAAAAGGAAAGTATTGTATTTTTCTCCTGTATATAATCAATGTATAACATTAATCATTCAAATATTCTTTTATATGAAAATTGTTATGTACTCATTGCTACATAACAAAAGTCACTACAAAATGGTTTATCAAAGTGATGACAAAATCAGGAGCAACTTTTACAGCAGTCTCACAAGCATTATTTTAACATGGGTGAATAAATTTCATTCTGTCAAATCTTACTATGCATGAGTTATGAAGCACTGTGCAAAGCCATGCTAAATGGATAGAAGGATGGCTACTTACCAACAGGGCGAGCTGTAGACATTACAATGGTGTGGTGAGAACATAAAAAAGAAATTAAAAAAAAGAAAGAAAAAGAAAATTATCAGAATGCATGATGTGTAATGTTACATTTAAGTATGGACAATAGAGTGATTTCTAGTCTCATAATTCAAGTATGAGCAAGATGTCTGAGCTTGATAAAACTGAAAGTTATAAATATAATTCTAAGAAAATAATTATTTTGACTCTCAGGATTAACTATAAGCAATTTGAGAGATATTTTAGGTGAAGTCTTATTATCATCACTTACTATAGTTATTATTTCAAAGATCTTGAGTGAACAGCCTTGTGTTACTCTGAAGTTAAAAACCTGATGAATATAACTATTCAAGTCACAGACTAGCAAATGTCATGTCAATAAAAGAAGGCCTCGCTGTCTGATTTAAATAGCAATTGGATTTTAAGCATGGTTAGTCAGAACCATTACGAGGACTACAGAAAAGCCCCTGACGCTGCTTTTCAGTCAGTAATAAGTTAAGATCACATCACTTTTCATCCGTGGACAAGGTGGATGAAAATATAACAAATAGGTTGGAACATCCTTAGAGATTTCAACTCAGTGTCTCCCTAACTACTGTTAAGCTTTTGTCTTCTTTTGGCAGAGGGCAGGAAACAATGACTGACAAGTTGATTCTTGTTCACCCTGAGAATGGCTTTCAAACTGCTGCTTCCACAAATTATCATTTTTTATTATACCATAACTTTCAATCACTAAAATCAGTAGTAATAAGCTACCCCTGTTATTAAAGCACAGAAATGATGAGAGATATTTGTAGGCGTAATAATACTTTCTTTTAAAACAAATAATGCAAAATCAGTTTAGATAGTAAACCAATAAAACAGTCTGCATAAAAGCAAGAGCAATAGACAAATATTATAAAACATGTAGTCCCATCACCCAAATGAAGAAAAAATATATTTAGTAGTATTTGAACTTTCATGAAATCTTACATTCGAAATATGAATTTTTTCAACAAAGCGTCTCACCCATGTCTCAGTGAAGATAGCTCTAGTGCATACATAATGTGACTTTAGAACATATGAATAATTTTGTGTTGATGCCTGGGTATGGTGAGTTAGATACAGCCATTGAAAACATATTTATACTTATTCATCCACTCAACCAATGCATCATAATACTAGCTTTGTGCAATCTCTAAGAATAATACTATCTAGTTGCCTCTATATGACAGTCATAGTCTTATAATATTGTTCAAAATTAAAAGGGGGAAGATTAAGACAATAGAAAGAGAATGGCAGTTACAGCAGCAACATGAAAATTCTGGCTTTGTGAAACCCTATAGTATCCTACAGTATATGGTGTGTTTGCTGTAGCAAGAGGAAAAGACAAGTATCTTACCCAAAGTACCACAATTTCTTTCTTTTTGCAGAGGAGTGGGGGGGGCAGAACACAAGAATAACAACCAAAAAAAGGCAACAGACTAACACCATAAAGTTGTGCCTTATTGTAACTGATGAAATTTCTTTTAATTTTGCTGATGTCTACTAGAAAAAGAACTTTGCCTTCCATCTTTGAAATTGCAGTTTTCAGCTTGCAACCTCAAGATCTATTTCAAACATGCTTCTTTTAGGAAAAAAAAAGGCATTTTGAGTCTATGATATTAAAGGGAGAAAAAAGAAGAAACCATGGTGAGAAATCATGTTTGAAATAAATAATTTACATTTCTATTTCACTTTAGTCTATTATTTTAAGGCTTTATTACCCTAGAAGCAAAGGTGGATGTTCTCAGAATCAGCAAATTAAACTAAACTGTGTCCCTGCATTAAATGGAAGAAAATGGACATGGCCTCTTGGGTCAATTGACCCTGTTCTAATAAAACAATCCAAAGAAAGACTGAATATTTCATTTATGTGCATAGAAAAATGAGCACAGAAAAAAATAAGTCATAGATAATAATGTGGCGTTTTTTTTTTTCCCCTGTTAATCTCCTAGTATGAGAAATCCCAACTGCTTTTCCTAATAATGGTTAAAAAAAAGTTTTTAAACAATATTTTACTCCACATTATATTATGGAGATTTTTTTTCTTTAACCCAGTTTTTGAGGTTTCAGTCTTAAACAAGTGATAAATACATATCACACAGAATAAACACCGTAATCTATCTACAAGATACAGATTAGGAAAGAGATCATTTAAGGTTTGATGATTTCAAAAGAATCCTACTAAGAACAAACAATGCTTTCTACCAGTTTTGTAAGCTAGCTTCAAGCATTTGTGCATGCAGAACATGCTTCGGTAAATGAAATGTTAAACTTGAAACTTTCAACAAATTTTGAAAATAATTAACTGGGAAAGATCTTAAAGCAAACACAGCACTTCAAGTCTCATTCATCCAAGCATTCAAGTATAAAAGGAAGCCTGCTGCTTCTACAAACAAACAACTCCTCACATTTTCTCACCATTTGTTTAGTCAGCAAATATTTTTTGAATGGAACATTTCTTGGTTGGTTGTTTATTTATTTTTTTTCCATTTACTTCAGAAAAAAATCCCACAAATTTAAGAGATAATTTGGTCACGTGAATTGTTTTTGCAAAGGACTGCTTTGTTAAAAACAAACATATAAAATCACCCACAGAGAGTGAGGGTTCAATAACTAGTGCTCACTAGCTTACAAAGGGTATCATATTTTGGTCTTACATAATCATTATATATATATATATGATCATATCCCTTTATAATCTTTAATTAATAAATGAAAATGTTTTTAAGCAACTAGCTTGTCGATTTTGTCTAAATTTGTTTTGTATCTAAGTTTACACTAGAATGTCTGGAGGAGGAAAAAAACAGATTGAATAGGAATGGAGCAATTGAGAAGTATGGAAAGCACCAATATTTTTCCAGGTATCCAGAGTGCCTGTTTCCTCATAGTTACCTGGAAGCAAGTGAGTTTTGTATGATTTGAAACCCAAATCATAAATCTGGCAAAAAAAAATCATTTTTCGTACCCAATGGAAGACTAACCTGAGAATCCCTGACACATTTTTGCAATCCAAATTCCTTCAAATTTTCTTCCTAACTTTATGGAACCTTCTGGGAGCAAAGCTGCATAGGGTCAGAGGCGTGACTACACAGGTAAGATGCAACTGAGACCTGGATAAAAGCATGCAGCCAATCTCCTTATCACGAAGGATGAGAGGGGAAGGTAGAGCTATTAATAATAGTGGAAGAAAAGATGTGCTTGCCTATCATTGCTTGAAGTTCTGTGAGTGCAGATGATGCTATGGGTAATGTCTATTTGGCAAGAATAAGCATAACTGTCTACTTGGTACTACTTGGTACCTTGGACTATGTAATTTACCTCCTGTGATCAACATGTTCAACCAGAAGACAGTTAATTCATTCCAGTGCACTGTAGAGTTAAGTAATGCTTTCTTTCACTTATAAGCAATTTCCAGTAAGTCTGTAAATGAACATTATTCCATGACTGAGAAAGTGCATGACACCCAGAAAGTGAAAGTTATTACAAGAGCGGCACTGACTATTTCAATTATTTAAGGCCAATGAACTTCACAAATCAGTCTCTAAATCAGATTATCTCAAGGCTGGAGCTCCTCTGTATTCATTTTTCACCTTCGGAAACATTGTTAGTTTTTTTCAGATTGCTTTTTTGAATGCTGACATAAAAGAAGAATTTCAAAACAGTACTTTGCTGGTATAAAGTGACACACTGGTGAACAGAAAACAGAATATCTCTTCAACTAATGACATTTAAAAGCAGTAAATAGTTGAAAGCAATGGAAATGTAAGAGACTAGTGTAAATCTTTTCTATTTTTAGGATTTACTTTTAAGCCATATAAACTATTAGATTTAAACCATATAAGCTATTGTTTACTAAATAAGAATGAATCCTTTTAAATTATCAACACTTGGAACCCAAATTTGGAAATAATTTTATTTCAATTAATGACGGAGAGGACGCAAAATCTAGGCATTTTAATATAATAATAAAAGAGTGTAATCTATTATTTTGATTGTGAGTTCACTTATTAATTTAACCAAATACTTGTCTCCTGGTTCGATCATAGTTGACGTCTTAAGTCTCTTACCTCGGACTGTGAGGGTAGCAGTGGCTTCCACTTTTCCAACTCGATTCTCAGCAATACACATATAGGTGCCTTCATCTGTACTCAAGGCCTTTTTAATTCTCAGTGTGTAATCATCTCTAATGTCATACCTGTGTAGAATATGAACGGGTTTTATTAAATAGTATTGGTTATATAGATAATAACACTTAAATATTTATCTTCATTTTTCTCTTTTTATACTGTATTTTACCTAAACACACTCACGCACATACACAATAATCAGCCACAAAGTACAATTACTTAGGTTAAAAGTATTGCTAATAAAATCATTAATTTCACGTCTGATCTCTAGCTGCTTATTAGTTTTCTATATATTGTATGTGTATATAATTCTTGCCACTTCAAAATTATGACAAGCATTATTAGCACTTTGATCTTTCTTTGGTAGCTTTTAACTATTAATTGTAAGGAAAATAGTATACATTTCAGTTTCTTGATGAGTTAACATTCCATCATCTTGTAAATCACATTGTGTTCAATAATATGTTTTTCTAAGGTATATTGAATATAAAAGAGCTGAGATATATTTAAAAAGAAAATCTTTCTCTTATTTGTTGGTAAATTGATAAAATGCACATTAGTTAAAAGAATTAAGAGGGAGTAACCATTTTTTTTAATTAGCAAAATTATCTCTTGAAACATCAACATGCCTTGGAGTGATGTTTGGAAATGCATATCCTCAGCGTTTTCATATGCATTTATTGTCTCACTTTCATTTTATTAATGAGTAGACTAACAGGTTTGTTCAGAAAAAATTCTAAAATTTTAACATCCACAAAATTACAATTTTACACACAAAATAATGAAGATATTATTTTTTCATGCTGTTCATATCTGATTTTTTTCTCTTGATTTTCGCCAATGGTTTTTATTTCAAATACACATTTTTGCAAGTTTCTGATTGGTCACATTGTTCCTCTTCCTCATACACACCATGATTAGATCTATGTTTCCAAAATATTATTTTAATTGGTTCTGTCTTATCAAAACTAGCTGTGCCTTTCTACGGTTTTCAGGACAAAATCAAACTTTTTACACTTGCATTTAAAATTGCCATATTTGGAAGTCTTTTACTTCTAGCTTTAGCTAAAAGAATAACACAGCTTAATTTTATCAGAAACTAAGACACAGAGTAGTTCCATTTTATAGACCTTGGCATGTCAAAAAGCAATGTCTTCCTACCAGTTATGCTGACTAAACTTAACTACACTCTGCCCTTTTAGTAATCATAGTTACTCTTCTGTCTGCATGTTTTGCCTTAATATTCTGTTTACTTACTATGTCATAAGACTCATTTACAACTCTTGTTTGAAGCCATCCATTACTATACGAGAAAAATCTAATTACTCCCTCTCTGAAACTTATTGCTACACTAATAATTCTGCACTTACTGACATGTTTTGTTCTGTATTTTGATGAGGGCAGAGATTCTGTCTGCTTTATTCACTGCAATATTCACACTCCCAATCATAGGCTTTTAACATCCAGTTGTGCAACAAAGTGGATGAGAGCACAGGTTTAGGAGCAAAAGGGCCAGAGTTTTAATCATGGACTTGGCTTCTTTCTATGTTTGTAAAGATGGGAAAGATATTTAAATTCTCCAGGTCTCTATTTTCTCATTAACAAAATAGTGCTAAAAACAACATCTATCTCATGGAATGAGTATGAGCTTTAAAGGACGTATTACATATAAAGTACTTAAAATTGGCACACAAAAAACAAAATACATGTTAGCTATTAGTACACCTGCTAGGGGCTCAAGAAATACTAGTTGGATACATGATGAATATGTTTTTTCTTGATGGTATAAAGGCCAACCAAGTATGAATGACCTTGAGACTGCAAATTTGCCATATTTACCTATTAGGGCTTTCTTTTGGGTTGTATTTACAGGTTAGAGCAAGTACAAGGCTAAGATGTATGTACAAGGGTAAAAATACAGAGAAATATTCTCTGCTTAACTTTGTCAATAAAAAACATGGTAAAAATTATTTTGATGGTGGCTTCAGAAAAGTAACTGTGTAGATATTTAATGTCTAATAAAAATTATCTTTCCTACATACAGTTAGCTTCTGTTCTGCATGACATGGTTAGCTGTAAAATATAAAGATTGAGTAAAAACAATGTATTTTGCAGATATTTCAAACTCATCTCAAAAAAATTGAAACACTAGCTACAATTTTGCTATTCATTCTTTTTGTTTGACTTTCAGGGAGTCTCTTCATTTCCCTGTAACTGAGTTTTCTTAAAAGCTAAAGAGGGGAGATAAACTTGATGGTCTATAAAGTCCCTTCTGGATCAATACACATGTGAAACCATGATTCTAAGTTAATAAAGGATATCTATATTGTATGTTATTTTTGATTTGTCATTGAAGAAAAAAAATTGCATGTTACTTCAGTTTTAAAAAAAAAGATTGCACATATTGCTCATAGCATCCTTAAAAAAATTCTGAAACAGGAACTATCATTTTATAGATGAGGAAACAGACACTCAGTCAAGTGAAATGACTTGCTCAAACTCATTTTATTACTAAAGAAAAAATCAGGAATTCAAGCCTTCTCAACATGTCACTTTTCTTACTCTTATCTGAAACTCTTTCCTGTAGGGAAATAGTTTAATTTTTAAATGATAACTTAAGACATATAAAACACATAACTACATAATTTTGACAGAAATACAGTTTCACATTCATCATTTATTTCCATCTTTTGACAAAATTTTATTTAATGTTAAAAAAGTTCATTGTATAGGCAATAGCAGGGTGGATAAATACAATGTGAACCCTATCTATCTATTGCTTTAGTAAAAAATGTTTATTTAAAAATTACAGAATATATAATATTTGAACCCCAAATAAATATAAAATCTGACTACCTGAGACCTTTTTATTCTTTTAAGGAGGATGAAAATAAGAATAGAAATAGAAACACTGTATTTTATCCTTTTAAAAGATTTTTATAAATTAAAGATACCCCAATCAGTGGTACAAGTAATTGAAAATTCTATTCCATGAATGCAGTTTTTTTCATAAGGAAAATTAAAAATGAAATGTTACTTAGGAGGAATAAAGTGAATTAACTTTAGCAACTAAAAAAGAAAGAGACTGCCTTTCAAAAACTTGTCGATACAAGCAAATAGTAAAGATAATTTGTTTCTAAATGTAGAACAAATTTTCTGATATAGATTATAAACTATGGGCAAGAGCAATGGTCTGGTATATGGAGATTCTTGTCAGAATACTTATAATTACAGAAAGTACATGCACTCAGGTACTGAGCCCATTCCCAATGAGACAGGTATGCTTTGGAGTCAAAGAGATTTGGGGTAATAATGCTTAATGATCTTGCATATTATAGTGCCCAGCATAGTTCATTCGAAGTAGTAGATGCTCATTTAGCATTGTCTCCTTTTAATTTCTCCTTGATGATCATTGATGTTTCAGAAGATTATGGTAAAGATTTCATTATTTTATTCAAGAAACATTTAGGATATATCTCCTGCATATCAAGCACTGCCTCAAAAGTTGGGGATACAAGCCTTTATAGGATTTAGAGCCTACTAGAATGATTCTTAGCTGAAAGGAATGAGAGTCACCCACATCAGGTGGTTCCATATTAGAACTACCTCTGAGGTTTTGTCCAGCTAACACACATTTCCCAGAGCCATATCCTATATTTCTCCAATTAAAAATAAGTGCTGTAATACACTAATCCTGTTGTGTCCCATAATACAGAGTTGTAATTTAGAAACAAAAACAAACAAATTTGAGGATTCTCAGTTATTAGAATGTTCGGACTCTCTTAAATTCTCATTTCTCACTGGATCTTTGCCTGAGAAAAGACTGCAAATATTATCAGCAATTTATAGTACGGATTTATATCAAATTCATTGACTAAAGCGATTAACTCTTCAGGCTAAAAGAAAACTTTAAAATGTCACTTCTGCAACCATGCATCAACACTTAATTCCTTCCTGCAACTTGCAACTAACCAGTTTTGCAGCCTATTTCTGTGATGAGTGGCCCATTCCACTGTAATAGCAATCATGTAATCTAAGGGTTTTAAGGAAAATTAAGAACATCCATAAAAATTCACTGATTGACAAACATAAATCCGATTATGTGAATCCACTGCTTGAAACTATCCAATAAGCTTCCTTATTTTGTCCCTTAGAATAAGTCTACTTCTTTATGGTCATCAAAGATCTAGATAATCTGGCCCTTGCCTACCTCTAAAACTTCATGTTCACCCTGTTCCAACCACAGAGCTCTTCTTTTCGTTGCTCAACATAAGCACCCAGTTGCCACTCTGTCTTTGTACTACTATTGCAAATTCATGGAATGCTCTTCCCCTACATTACCATTGCTGACTTTTTTTGATTTTCAGAATATCTCAAATAGCATTCCCTTAAAAGTGTGTTCCCTGCCTAAATAATGCAACTTAATTAACTCTCTGTCCCCCGATCCAGTTACTTTTTAGAATTACTTTATTTTCTTTGTATTCTTTGCTCTCATATTACAGGGCTTGTTCTGTCATCAGAGTGTTATCATAGCTCACTGCAACCTCAGCTTCCTAAACTTGAGCAATTTTCCTGCTTCAGCCTCCCAAGTAGCTGGACTACAGTTGTGCGCCACCATGCTAGTCTAATTTTTCTGTTTGTAGAGACGGCGTCTCGCTTTTGTTCAGGCTGGTCTCAAACTCCTGGCCTCAAGCAATCCTCCTGTCTTGACCTCCCAAAGTGCTAGGATTATAGGAGTGAGCCACCCCACCTGGCTCCTTCATGTTTCTTTTGTTACTTTTAATACATTTTATTTTCTTCATAGCACATATCTTTACCATGTTTTTGTTTGCTTTTTTGTTGTCTTCCTCATTTCCAAGAGCATGTATGCTCCATGAGAACAAGGACTGGTTCTCTCTTTTGCTGAACTACATACCCCAAACCTTAACAAACAGCACCTGAGATCTTGGAGGTGCTCAGTGAATGTTTATCAAATGAATCACAATACACCAACAAATGCTTGAAATTTCTAGCTCATTTATAACATGTTTACCAGTAAAACAATTACATGCAGAACCAAAAGATTAACTAATTTGAAATATATCAATCTATCAAGAAGCATTGTAATGTTGTTAGGTTTATGCACCAGCAATTAACTCTGACATGGACATTAAATTGATAACAACGTAATACTGCAATGGAAGAACTTGGAATATTTAATACATAGATGCTACTAGCTACATGGAGATAGGGTTAAAATAAAGCATTTAGCAAACGTGGAGCAGCAATCTATACATTTGATTTATATATCATCATTAATAAATTTTCCTCTGTAAATTAGGAACGTGAACCAATATTCTCTCTCCCTCCACCAAAATAAGTAAAATAATTCTATAAGAATGCCTAAAACAAATGTGAAAACTAAGGGAGAGTAAAGTCAGCTTTGTGTTTTGTTCCATGGCTTTCAAATAATATTATCTCAATATTTTAGCAGTTAAGATGGTATCAAGTGACATGTCTTATAAAAATAAAATAATGACAATAAAAATACATCTGCATAGTGTTCTCAAATATACTCTTTCATATAAATGAAACAATGCTGGTAGATAAGGAGGGAAGTTACTATTTCTTCCATTCTAAAAATTATAAAATTAAAGTATATAAAATTCAACCTGAAATCAAACCATATAGCTTATTCTTATATTTTTATAAAATCTGGTATAGCAATAATTGAGATATTATGTTCAACTTTATTCCTTGTTTCTTTTTTTTTTATTTCTTGTTTCTTAAGAATTACAGACATAAAAATTGAAAAGGTGAAGTACATTGAACTCTTCATGTGTAAAAATAATAATTTAAAAGAACATTATTTATGTTTAGAAACCCATGAAGAATGAATGAGTGAACATGGACATATTCAGCAAATCCAAAAATATTAATATTAAAGGAGAATATTTGAAGCTTAAACAAAATACCTGTAGGATTTTAAAAAAAGACTATTTCATTTTATAATATAAGAAAATATATGGAAATTGATTATTCTAAAAAAACTAGCAGATCATAAATTTTTCTGAGACATAGTAAAGAATAGAAAAATTCTTGAACCTAGTCTAATGTCCTAATTTTAATATTAGAAAATAGTACTTTGCTATTCAGTGCCCTGGACTTCATCAGTAGCAAAGTTTTAGACCATAGTGGACTCTGGGCTGCCTGGCAGAATCTTCGTCAACCACATTACAAAGATTACAGCTTTTTACCAAGAGACAATATAAAAATTCAATTTTTAAAAATCATGATCTATGAATCCTTAAAAGGAAATTAAATTAAGTAGCTGATCTACTATCAAAATGGAAAGCTGCTCCCCAGAATTTTTTTAATAGGTTCAAATAATAAATAGTCAATATCAGCATTAAGCATTTAACGACTGTGTTGTTATTAGAATTCAGGCTTCATGGCCTGGGTACAGAAGTTTACCTTAGCTACTATAAATTTGTGATTGCATGTATGTGAGAGAGAGAAAGAGAGAGGGAGAGAGAGAGAGAGAGAGAGAATGTATGTCAGCCTAGTAATATTTTTAATTTATTAGAATAATTAACATCATTTAAAATTTTGACATTTTTACATACAAACTTGGATTTTCAAATCAAAGTCTATCTTACTCCAAAGTACAAGCTCTTTCTGCTTCGTCACACAGCCTACCCAACAAGCCTAATAAACTGTACACTGTACAACTGGAGACAGTATTGTGCCTTGTAACACCACTGAACCACTGTGCCCATCTCTAGCCTGAACCCTGACAGTACCCATCACCCGGAAGACTCAAGCACATTATGATGTCTTTATAAATATTCACAGCAAAAGGCATCTCAGGTCAGAGAAATGATAGGCCTATAACTGTGATCAGATTAGCTCTTATCTGCTAAAGCTAAAGAAATACAAAGACTGATATTAAATAAATTATATCTAACTTCAAAAGCTAGAAAATAAATATTTGGCTCATTACTAATTTCATACTTAGACAATCTGAAGCAAAACATGAAAAAGTTCTTTTCCCAAGGCCACACATGGAGGCAGTTATAGTTGGGGAGAAAAAATTCTCATAAGTATCTACTACCAGTCTACTTTCCCTAATGGGTCATGTTTTCCCTGAAACAATAATTTGCTTCCTAAAACTATTTATTTGACAAGCAATTAGGTGTCAAATATTTCCACAGGTCCAATAAATGTGGCCTTATTTCTTCTATTTCTTTCTGGGTAGATTGATACGTGTTTAATAATAATTTCATTGATGTTTTACACCACTACATTGGGTAATTGAGAAAATACTCATTTTTTCCTTGAAAGCAAATACTGACAGACTGTGAAAAGTTAGAAGTAATAGTTCTTATGTGTAATGAGATCTTTATAGTTCACAACAGGGTTTAACATATGATGATACACAACAGGTAATTTAAAAAAAATGCCTATTTCCTAACACAATTTTACAGAAAAGGATGCTGAGATTGCTGTCTCAAGTTATATAGAGACTGGGATCCTTTACAAGTACATTTATTTGTCTAATAAAGAGCAACACACCCCTTCCATTTGCTGTGTGTGTTTATTGCTCTGCACGTGTGTGCATTGGTCGACTGTGTATTTATATATCAATGACTTTGTATTCAGTTTCAAAAACTCCAGAACTTAACTTTCTCAATACTTTCCTCATTATTACTCTAAAATCAACTGTAACTGTAGGAGGTTCACAAATGTTGTTTCTGTGTACATACTTTAACATTATTCTCTTATTAAACAATCAATGGTACTTAACTTTTTTGAATTGCCTTTATCTTCATTTAAATAGTCCAGAATAAATTTTAAGTAACTAGAGCACATCTTGGCATAAAACAGCTACTTCAAAACATGACATAATATTATATATGATCAACATGTAGGAGGTATTGTTGACTTTAATTAACACCAAGAAAAAAAGGAGCAGATGAAAAAAACATTGCTGATGGGGAAATTCTAATTGAAATTGGGTTATTTTCATTGTGAAATCTGTCAGTCTTGGACTTACGTAAGTGCAGCCATTGTTGCCAAGTTTGATTAATGACAGTTGTACAATCATGCGCCGACAGTCCCTACCATAGAGATACCTTATTTTTTCTGATATGAAACACTGCTGAAAAAATGCAACCCAATCAGATTTGGCCCCTGGACAACATGTGCCATCATCACTGTACCGTGAATTGAGATTGATTGGTAACCAGCTGTGATAAAGTGGGAAAAGAAGCTCTGTGTTTTTGCAGGGTTTTTTCCAAGGAAAAAAAAATAAACTGAAAACTGAATTGTGTCAAAACCATTACCATCTGTTCAGCTAAATAATAAACAAAACAAAATTTATTTATTTTTATATTTAAAGCAACAGTTTGTATGC
Source organism: Avahi laniger (assembly GCA_963575035.1). Taxonomy (NCBI): domain Eukaryota; kingdom Metazoa; phylum Chordata; class Mammalia; order Primates; family Indriidae; genus Avahi; species Avahi laniger. The sequence continues at coordinate 3,801 of CAUYSK010000276.1, read as the reverse complement.
AAGATTCTATTTGCGTGTGATCTTTGATGAATAGTCTTAAAATTGCTTCAAAATAAAAATATTATTATTCACTTTTTAAGAAACGAAGTACTACATTCTAAAATAATTTCCAAATTTAAATAAAAGAATCTATTTTATTTCTTCCTCATAAACAAACCTGCTCTTATATCCAGTGGAAAGATTTCCTATAAATCTAAATTTTCTTTGAAAATACCAAACAAAACATGAAAACTGGCAAAATTTTATAACATAACCATATTTCATTCATTGCTCACACTTTGAAACTCTCATGCACACTAAGTCTCTAGGGTAGAAACTTCTCATGATTTTGTGGTTTTTATGAATTAAATTCAGATAATTTAGGGACTCCTAAGCCTCCCATAATGACTATAGAATTTGGGAGGAGAAAAAAAATGAAGAAATTAAGAAATATAAACTAAAATTTTTATTACAAACTGGAATTTTACCATGCCCATTTCAAGTCTGTGTACCTCATCACCTTGTTTGAATTATGTGAGGACTCTATAAAACTTCCTGAATGGCAATTCTCTTCTCAAAAACACCTTTGTTTTTCATGGAAGGAAATTATTTTCTCAACATTTTTAGTTTTTGAAATCACCTACTATTTCTTATTATACTGTGGCTCCAACTCTAGCACAAGTGTTTTGAATTAGCACTTAAAATTTTATTATGCATTTACTTTATTAATCATTGAGTTGGCCAATAGTAAAAACTATGAATTGAACCAGGAAATATTTAATGTCTATGTGAGTAAATGTTTCTTTCCTTTTAAGGAAACTTGAAAAGTTTGTTTTCAATTTTCAAAATACTTACACTCAATTGAAATAGCTGAATATCAACCTTTAACTTTTAGACTCTTTCAGAAAGTAAAGATCTATAACAACAGGCATTCCATAGTTCGTAATTCAATAAAAATTTCACTATGGAGCTTTATATGAAAATGTCACAAAGTCTATTGCTTTACTTTCAACACAAGGATTTTCATGATACAAATCACTTATTAATCTTATGGAATCATTTATTGATTACTAAGACACACCCTTCAACTAATCAGTACCACTGTACCATGTTAAGAACATGGAGATACATACAGTTAGAATTCAGAGAAAATACTTTTCAATTGCTGAAAAAAGAGCATTTTAATAACTCACAACTTTTCATCAAGGCACTAGTCTATAAAACATAAGTTCCCTGGAGAAAGTTAAATCTTTTGCGTCTTTCACTCTTGACAGCCAAAACTAGGAAAAGTCGTTCAATTTTGCTGAAATAATCTCTCCACTCATAATTTTTCAAACAAAATCCTTTCACAGACAACACTTGAAACTGTTGTTAAAACTCACATGAACACTTTTTGGAGCCTAAATTCCACATGATACTTTCTTAGCCTTTAATATTTAAGGTGTATCCTAAAGGCAAGCTCTTAAATCACATTTGATGCCAATATGAGCACAATAAGCCACTATTTTTCTGGAGAAAAGGAGACTGATTCATTTCTGCATATTTCTTAGTGTAGAAAATGAATGTGCACACTAAAGAGTGCCAATCTTAGGTCACACTCCTCTTTTTATCTACAATTATAATGCAGGCTAATGTTTACAGTTTTGGTGAAGTGAATCTTATTCATTCAAGGATCTGTCTGCAATTTCTGGCCAGGACACCTTGGAGAAGTATGAGAGACAGATATCTTTTTTAAAAAAGTGAAAATTGTCATAACTTTCATTGTAAAAAGAAATAAAATCAAAGTCCTGGGAGTAGACTTGTAGGCAAATAGTAAGAGGCAAGGTTATCTCTCAAGTGAACTTGCTGTTCTGTTCTGGAAGCCTCTACAGAAACCCAAAATGAAACTTGACATATGATAGCATCCTTAACCTGTATTAATTAACCAAACAATATTTTAGTCTCTCCTTGGCTTTCCATAATTCAACCTTTGTTACTTCCATCTTCTAGTGACTCCTTCCTTGTCAGCCTGACCCATAAACACAAAACACCTGTATTAGACTTCCTTTACTACAGCTTAAAGAGCAAGGCATTTTCAAACTAAAAAACTAAGCAAAAACAAACAAACAAGGATGTTTAAAAAATATCCACAATAGGACGACAATAGTTGACCTAATGAAGTAGAAATTTGGCTTGGCCAAAAAACCAGAACTTGAACTGCTGCCAGGGATCCCGAATACTGATCGCCTTGGAACCAGAGCCTCTCTCTGGAGTGTGGAGAATTGAACCAATCCACAGCTGGGTTTCCAGAGAGGCCAATGCATCCTGCTCACCCCAAATCAGAACTCCCTCCAGGTTTTAACCAGAGTAGGTGGTGGCTGTCTTCTGAGTGCCCCTATCTCTCCTATCTTCCACTCCTATGACAGACACAGAGGACTCCAGGGATTCATTCTCTTGGCAAATTTATGGCCAACCATGAAGTTGACAGCCTAGTGTCCTTGGTCACCACACAAGTTTCCATCTTCTCTTGTCATCGTATTCTCTTATTTTTCACCTTTTCTGAAATGAGCTTCGTCTCTTCTGATACAATCCCTCACAAATTTTTGTAACTATCTCCACAAAATTTTTAATGATGCTTCCTAAATTACCTGTTTCCCAATTTATAAAACTTTATCATAGAAATCTGGCTCTTTCCTGAGGGTTTGACCTCTGGTGTAAGAGTGAAGGAAGAAGGAAGGTAAGGAGCACCATCCCAGCCCTTCCAAACAATCCCTCAGTGTCTCACACTTCGAAATAAAGTACTTATCCTCGCTCATGAAAAGAAAACAAACCCCATTTTATTGAATCTATGTCATCCAGGTTTCAAATGTAATCTTTAGAATTTCTTCCTTCTTAAGATGATGATTACTAGGACCTACTTTCTGGGGCTGTTAGAAAGACCAAATGAGTGAATAGGTTTAGAGTATTGAGACCTGCACCTGGCGTAGACTAAGTACCCGATAAATGTCACCTCGCCTTTTCCTTCGCTGCTCTTCATTTCACTCATATCTCCTCCTCCAGTAATATTATTATCTTCACCTCCCTTTGGTCATTGTCAAATAGCAAGACGCTCATCCTTGTCCTCAATTGAAAAGGCTCCACCTTTGAAATCTGAAGTTCAAATGTCTAATCCTGCCATAACCTTGTCTGTGTCCCACTCTTTTTATCAGTATGCAGGCTGAACCTCTTCTTCCATTTCTCTCTGTCAACGTGTTGTATCATCATTACTCTCTCTACTTTGCTTAGCTACCATGGCCAGTAAGTTGCGCCAATATTCTCTCATAGCTTGTCTCATTGCTTTAATGTTGTACATGCCTGGCAAAATCCCAATTATGTATTAATATAATAATTTACCATTTTCTTTATATACCTAGAGTAGACTAATAAATGCTGCAATTAACCCTTGACTGGCTCTCTAGAACTCAGAAAGAAGTTCAAACTTCTGAGCTCAGACTATGTGTTCCATTCTGTATCGGTTTCTGGCCACCTATCTGGTTCCATCTTGTACCATTGTTTTTCTCACATTTAGACATTCAACTGTAACCCAGTATTCTCAGGCTCTTTCTTGCATCTCTGAATATGTTGGATCTTAATATCTGAACCACTCTCCATACCTCCCATCTCTCTCTCCCTTTTGCCCAAGTACTTCTGCTTATCCTGACACAGAATTAATTTAGTATCTACTTACACCTCTAGATTTCAAGCTCCATAAAGGCATGGCCATATCACTTTTTTTTTTTTGAGACAGAGTCTCACTTTGTTGCCCGGGCTAGAGTGAGTGCCGTGGTGTTAGCCTAGCTCACA